>JAABLK010000718.1:0-18415 GCA_012295415.1 Phytophthora chlamydospora | reverse complement strand
TTGAAAACGAACTCGTATCTGTTTGGGGTTCCAACAGGGAAGAAAGCATCACTTTCAATGTGATGTAGCATCGACTGGGAGAACCGATCGGCAACAATCTAGTACAGCGTTAGTAAAACAACAATAAAATGCTTAAAAAATATTTTTACCTGCATGTCAGGGCGCGGTACTCGACCGCGGTTCGCAATCCGTCTGTACGTGAGGTGGTTGCGACGTAAAAACCGAAATATGTACATTTTGACAGCACCTCGGCTTCTTGATTCCACATACTCAGGATCAAAGTACGCGAGGGCACAGCGAATACACTCCGTTGTGATACAAATGTATTTAGCTCCCCGCATGTGCCTAATCCAGCCAAGTAACCTGACAGCATCACACGTTAGCAACCTAATTACACCACCACCATCTGAACAAATATCGTAACTTTACTGTAACCTGGACCTTGTTGCCGTTAAAGACAGCTTTCGGTTTGGCAGCTTGCAGAGCTGCCCTTTGCCGCTTCCAACGCCATATTGTCACACGCGTGACACTGCAGGACTTGGCGACAGTGTCGATTGGTTCGCCGCCGTCAACACGTTCCATAGCATGTAGTTTGCTAGCGTTCTTAGTGCTGAACTTCCTGACCATTTGGGAGTTTAGGAATGAATGGCTCCTCGCTCAAGTATAAAGCACCCCATGTTGGCAGCGGGAAACTTTTTACGAGATTTGTTTATACCTGCCTAGCTTATTTTTTTACGGCGCTACATGAATGCCGTGATTTACGGTAGTGATTTATCCGATTCCTCTTCGTACCGTGAGATGTCAAATAATGTCCGTTTTCAAACTTAAAAGTTCTGTTGCTCTAGCACGATCCGCAGTGGGCGGGATCTCAAGCAAAGTTTGACTGCATAACACCTCATAGAAGCCGAGATAATATAAGAAATCATCACTTCTTACTAATAATACACCATACAGAAGCTAAGTAATATCCTGATTGACTAAAAAAACTCCTATACATCGCGCGTCAAAAGCTGCATCCCCATACCGTAAAAATGCCAACCGCGCCAACCAAGTTCCAACCCATACCGGTAATTCGCGGTAGCTAAAATCGGTACAATGTACCAACCCTGCAGATGGAACGCCGCGTGGCCCACTCATTCTTCAGATCGCCTCGTGCAAGCCAAGCCCCCGCCAGTTGCGCTACACCGTGTCGGCCGAGCTCACGCTTCCCAGCCACCTTGCCTCACCGAGCACCAGCTCACACGCGCCGTCTCGCTGATACTCGGTCCTAGCTCACCGCTCCTGGCTCGCCGTCTCGCTGATACTCGGTCCTAGCTCACCGCTCCTGGCTCGCCGTCTCGCTGTCTCGCCGGTGCTGGCGATCAAGGCCGCACAAGATCACGCTTCGAGGTGCCCCGCGTTTTCCGCCTGGCTCGCGTGTCAGGCTCGCTGTCCGTCTGCCGCGTGTCATCTGCGCTGGCGTGCAGTGCTGGTCAATGTGTTGACGTCCTCATGGAGAGGAGCCAGAGCTCGCTCTGGTGGCTGGTTCGATTCCAGCCGTCAACGCCAAGTGTCATATAATATTTGTGTATTGTATCAACTAATTTCTCTGAGCTTGTGTGTATTGCCTAAGGTCGTGCAAACTCGGGGAGCGCAGAAGCTGGTGTCTGCTCAACAATCTCGCCCTGGTTTCGCCGTCGCCGAAGATCAGCGATCAGCTTCTTCAGTTCGCCTGCTTTTTCAAGATCACGCAGAAGCTTGACGACGGGACCTGTGGCAGCGGCGTTGGACTCTCGTGAAGCTGTGAACGCTAGAGTGTTGCGCTCTGCTTTGATGCCAAGGGACCGTACCTCCGACTTGTACGCGAGCGACGTCGTATCAAGCTTGATGCCGTCGGGTAAGAACAGCATCATGTATGCCACTGCATACCGGTACTCATAGCGTTTGGACTTACTTATTGCTGCAGACTCGTAAGGGCGCGGTTGATCAGCAAACCACTCGTACCAAGAATCGGAGAGCGACTTCGGAGGCTGTTTGCGAACGCGCTTAGCTGCACGTGAAGCGATCGTGTCATCCTGCGCGACGACGGTAATAGACGACGGCGTTTTCCCCTCCAGTCTGTCAAGTCGTTTTTCGAGTTTTGCCTGCCTGGCGAGGATCTCGTTCAGCTGCAGTGTTTGCGCTTTGACAAGAACGATTAGCTCTTCTAGCTGATCGGTCGGTGTGGATGTTGTGCCTTTTGTCGTGTCTTTTGCAGGAGCATCAAACGCGCCGCGGATAGTCACCGCCATGGCTAGCAGTTCTGACTCAGGCATCGAAAGTGCTGCAATCGTCTCGCGTACACGTATGACGAAGGGACTTTGGCCTCGGTGGCGGCGCATGCAAGCGTAGTGCATGATGAGCGTCGCGGTCAGCACTTCAAGGACCTGCTCGTCGACGTTCCAAGTGCTGTTCGAGAATCCAGCCGCTGCTCCAAACAGCGTCTGTTGGAGCCTGGTTGCGCGGACGCGAACGACACCATCGAGGCAGCTGAGATCAGGTAGCGTGGCGCCAGCCTTCGGGTTCCATCCACTTAGCTGGCGTGCAACCTGCTGATCTTCTTGCGTTGTGTTGAGCATGTAGCCGAACGCCTTGTTCACGCTGGACGTGCTCCATCCACATCGGTCGACGACCCAGAGCGAGCTGAGCCGGTTGTCAGCGTTGGCGTGCATGGCTCCGCCGCGCCGGAAGGAGTGCGACGACAGCCCAGACGTCAGCCCTCCGATGCTAGTTATCGGAAGCTTGGTCACTGAGGTGAGCAGTCTATTGACGTACGCCTGAGCACCGGGAGGGTTGCGGAGGGGGCGCTGTTGCTGTGGGCTGGGATCGAGCTGCTCGCCATTCTCAAGACCTTCCAGGAGACTCGCCAAGTCGCCGCTGTCGCTGCTGGGAAGAGCAGCAACCTGCTGCTGCGGAAATTGCGGGAAAATGCGCCGCCCAGGCGTCGGATGCATTGCGAGCGCCACGGCTAGCACATGTACCGGGCAGGTAAACATGTCTTTAGGGTCAACGAAGAGCGAGACACCTTGCTATAAAGACGTTTTAATGCGCTTGAAGCGCAGGAATATCATTCCACCTAGAAGCAAGTTGTAGCTATTAGGTGAGAAGCACACATACATAACTAAAGACATTCACATACCTGGATAGACACTGAGCTGGCTTCTCTCCAATTGCTCCACATCGGAGCTGCGGCCGTAGATGTACCACATCATGGTGACCAAAGCAGCGTCGAGGTAATCTGAGGGAGTTGAAGCATGCTCATAGAGACTTGACACAATGATTTTTAGGTCCGCCTTGGTGCATGGTGGCGCCTGCTTTCCCGGTAACTCGCTGGGCCATTTTGTGCAGTAGGATGAGAGTGTGGAACCAATCTTACGAAGCTTCTTGTCCGCAACCAATCCTTGAGCAGGATACCTGTCAACTAGCCAATTCTTAACCTGCCCGAAGTAGGACAGGACAGAGTTGCGGGCTAGCATTTCGCTCTTCTTGCCCCCGTTCGAGATCAAATGAACTGCATACTTATCTAGAATTAAATGCAATGTTTTTCCAGTTGTGTCTTTGTCAATTCGAGAGTACACCTCGTCGAGTGTGACGCCCTGCACCTCCAGAAAAGCCGTGAACGACGAGATACCCGTATTGCGCGCACGTATGCTGTTAGCCGGCAGCAAAGATGACACCGACATACCGACTGCGCCAAATGCCGAGTGCAAGCTCCAGCGCGCTGAGAAGTTGGAAACCGATCGATATTCTATAAATATAGATTTATGTTGGTTTTTGTATTGAATATCAAATATTTTTTCCGATTCCAACCAGATATAGTTGGAAGGGTCAGAAACACCCTCGCGATTGGCCGGAGCTGTGTGATTGGCTAAAACTAGTTGAAGAACGTCTTCTTATTCGTTAATATTACGTGTTCAACGCCTGATTGGCTGCCCATGTGCATACTGGAACTTAGAGAATGCTGTCAGGTTGGAATCGACGCAATATTATACCATACCAACTGCAGGCCCAAGACCCAAATGTTTTGCGCCGACACGATAGCGCAGCTTGAGTTATTCGTTGTCCCATGCAATTTTCGAGTCGATTGCCGGTTGCAGCATCCGGCTGCTTTCGTCACGCTGGTGGCTGGCATGACCGCTCTCGCTGGTCGACTATGCACGCGGGGCCACATGAGACGCGGCATATGTTGTGTAGACGGATCGCGATCCGGCTCTGGTTTGCAGACCACGCATCACGGCAGCCGCAGCACCAGCACTCCTGCAGCTCTTGCACCGGCAAGAAAACGCAAGCCGAGCGCCACTCGCAACGTCGACGGCGTGTGCTGGTAGGCAGCCAGATCCGAAGGCGGCGAGCTTCAACGTGGGCTGATGGCATGGAGCCACGCGCGAGGGTGGCGCGACGCCCATAGCCGCCACTTCCGCCCGAGACGAGGCGGGATTGCACGATGTTGGTCTGGCAAGAGGCGGATCGCGCGGCTGACGAGGCCCTCATGCGCTTTTCGCATAGAGAGATCCGGTGGCGCCACTTCACCCCAAGCTCCGCCAGCCGTTCCATGCTCGGCAAGGTGACACCTCCAAGTTTGGAGCCCGCGCGCCAGCAAAGTCGGTGCCGCGGCGCTGAGAAATCACAGCGGGAACGCGGACCCAGAGACAAAGCGCGAGCCAACCGCCTCTACCGGTGCTTCGGATCCGGCTTCAAAAACGGACGGAAATCGAAAACAGGTCGGACGGAGCTTGAAATAACTCACCTTGTGCAAAACGATGCAATCTCTTTACGAAGGATGCTTGATATTGCAGGTTTCGGACCGGCTCCTTGACTCGTCTCAGCCAATCGCAGCGCGCCATTGCAAATGGCTCGGTGTGCAACATTCGGTGGCAACCGAGGGTCACTTTCAGATTCTGCTGCGCGAAAGACATTCTGCTGCTGCAACCGATGGGCGAGTCGCAGCTTGTGCAAGTGGCGCCGGCCGAGACCTGCCCCGACGCGGCCAAGCTGGCCTGCAAGAAGCGCTCGCTACGCAAGCGTGTGGTGGGCAGCCGCTGGCTCTTCAACAACATCCACGTGGGCGAGCTGATCGTCGACTGCCGCACGCGCGAGCAGTTCCTGGGCAACACAGTGGTGGGCTCCGTCAATGTGCCGCCGCCCGAGGACGCCGACAACAGCACGTGCGACGAGTACATCGCAAACTTGGGGCTCTCGACCAGCAAGCGCTCGTTGCGGGACCTGCTGCTCTTCGCGGACGCGGAGGACGTGGCCAACCCGGAGTCCTGGCTGTACCGGCTGGAGCAGTTTCTCATCGACGACGGACGCGCGGCCAGCGTCAAGGTGCTGTGCGAAGGCTTCTCCGCCTTCCGCGAGCGCTACCCGTTCTACACGACGCTGGGCTTGGTGGACGAGGGCGTGCTGCACTGCGGCGAGCACCACGTCTCGTACCCGAACGAGATCATCGACAACTTCCTCTTTCTAGGCAACCAGTGGCAGGCGCAGTGCAAGGAGGTCGTGCAGCACTTGGGCATCACGCACATCGTGAATGCGACGCTGGACGTGGACAATGCCTTCGAGGCAGACGGCGTCAAGTACTTCAACGTCAAGCTGCCGGACAAGCCCGAGGCCAACATCGCGCAGTTCTTCGACGCGGCCTACGAGTTCATCGCGCACGCGGAGCGGCAAACGACAGCGGACGGCAGGCCCTGCCGCGTGCTGGTGCACTGCACGCAGGGCGTCTCGCGTTCGGCGACACTTGTCATCCTGTACGTCATGCGCGCGTATCATTGGTCGCTGGCGCAGGCGTTCAACTTCACGCGCTCAGGGCGCGGCGTGGTGGTCCCGAACGAAGGGTTCCTGCATGCGCTGCAGCGCGAGGAGTGGCGCCTGTTCCACAACAAGTGCAGCGTGACCACGGGCGAGCTGGACCAGCTCGTGAGCGGCTGCCTGCCGAGTCGACCGGCGCGGCTGATGCAGCGGCGGCGGTCGTCTTCGTCGTTGCTGGATCCGGGCTCCAAGGACGGTCAGTGCTGCGTCATGTGAGCCACGCACGGCCGACGACCATATCCTGTTGTAAGCTAGCTGTAGAAACTATCATCGCTCGCCCGAATCTGGCGCGAATCTCCTCGAAAATGCACATTGTTGAACGAACACCTTGCGCCTTTCGTGCGTGCAGTTATCAGTTTCCGCAAAAGGATGTGAGCTCTCTGTTGCCGCGGCAAGGGCAACACGCAGCAGAGAGCGCTGTCGTCTCCACTCGGATCATGATGATGATCATATCGCCCCGGGGCAAGCAAACAGGTTGGCGGCCAGAGGCTTCTCACAAGCAAGCAAGCGGCCGCCTCGAGCACGAGTTGAGGGTGAAAGCCCCACGGGTGAAAGCCCCCAGGTGACTTCCAATCCGCGTGATTGCCTTGTGCCGCCGGCGGCCTCGCTCAGACGCGGATGAGGTCACTGTGCCCTCGGCAAGCGGCAACTTGCGGACTGTATTGGTGCGAGAGCCGGAGAGAGCTGGAGTGGCTGCTATTTTTTCAGCCCATCCTCTCGCTGCTTCGCCCGACTTTTGCCCCAGTCTCACTGCAGTCTCCGCCGCCCAGCAGTTATGAAGTCCGGATCTCTGCCACTGCCGGACTGCTGTACCTCGCATTCGCCTCCGTACCGAAGCGACAACCAAGGCGCAGCGAATGCCCTCAGGGACCAGCGACGCCACCTCCATCCTCGCAGTCCAGCAGCAGCACAGCAGCAGCAACAGCGACGTCATGTCCCTGGGCGACGAGAGCAACGGCGCCAGCAAGGCGGCAGCTTCGGGCGCGCCCAAGGACGAGGGCGAAGGCGCCTGCCCCACGGACGAGGGCGAGCCCGTGCGTAAGCGCCTCGTGCGCCGCGGAGAAGTCAACTGCCGCTGGCTCTACAACCAGGTGCAGGCGTCGCGCGGCATGATCCTCATCGACACGCGCACGCACGACGAGTACGAGGAGGACTCAATCCCGTCCGCCATCTCCATCCCGCCCATGCGCGGCTGCCGCTCGCTGGACGACGTGGAGGGCGGCATGATGGAGGAGCAGCGCTACCTCTTCTCCAGCAAGAAGCGCAAGCTGCGCGACGTCGTGCTGTTCGGAGATGCCGTAAAGAAGACGAGCTCGGACGACGCGGGCGAGGCGAAAGGGTGCAGCTGGCTGCGCAAGCTGGAGCGACTCATCATTGAGGACGGCCTCGTGACGAGCGTCAAGCTGCTGAGCGACGGCTTCCTCACCTTCAAGTACCGCTACCCGTTCTACACGACGTCGGCGCTGCTGGACGAGATCTCGGGCCAGCTCACGCGCACCAAGAGCGGCACGCACAACCTGAATTACCCGAACGAGATCCTCGAGGGCTTCCTCTTCCTAGGCAATATGTGGCACGCGCAGTCCAAGCAGGTCGTCTCGCATCTGGGCATCACGCACGTGGTGAACGCCAGTCTGGACGTCGGGAACACGTTCGAGAGCGACGGCATCAAGTACCTGAATGTGACGATTAAGGACCGACCAGAAGCAGACATTAGCTCGTACTTCGACGCCGCCTACAGGTTCATCGAGTCCGCCAAGCGCACGCAGCACGGCCGCGTCCTGGTACATTGCACGCAGGGCATCTCGCGCTCGGCCACACTCGTTATCATGTATTTAATGCGCGCCAACAACTGGTCGCTCGTCACAGCCGTCAACTTCGCCATGGCCAGTCGCGGCGTCGTGTATCCAAACCAGGGCTTCGTCAAGTCTCTCATGGTGGAGGAGTTCCGACTGTACAAGGGCAACAGCATCACCCCAGACGAGGTCGACACGATGCTGCAGAATCTCATCCCCGACCGACCGGTCCCCTTGCAAGTGCACTCGAACAAGACGGAAAACTGCTCACGATGCCGCAAGATGTTCTCGCTACTGGAGTGGAAGCACAAGTGCAGCTACTGCCGCAAGGCCTTCTGCAGCAAGTGCACCAACACCAGGCTGGCGAACGCAGAGCGCGAAAAGAGCGCAGCGAGCAATGGCGCGTTGGATGAGCAGCGCCCTCGGCGCGTGTGTCAGGTGTGCGTGAGCAGGTTGTGGCAGATTAATTTGCCGCGTTCTCGCAAAGGTCTTCAGTCGCGGGTGCAGATCCGGTGCAAGCACCTGAACGTGAACAGCTTGTCGACGTTTGGACGCACAGTGTGCATCTCGTACTTCGAAGGGACTGAGCCGCAGGTGATCATGGACGTGCTCAAGATCCGCTTCGGCGTCAAGGAGAACCAGATTATCGACATTTCGAGTGAGGACGGAGAGCCCATTCGAACGGTGGAGGAGATTGTGGAGCTGCCAGACGAGGCCGAGGTGTTTGTCTCGGTGGGTAAGGCCGGCAACATTCAGGAGTACAGCCAGCGAGGAGCGAGACAGCAGCAGGTGCACGGCTCCTCCTCTACTGCGAGGTACATGAACAGCAATCACCGTCAGTCACACGGGCGCCATCACCACCAACAGGAGCGGACGCGTCAGCAATTCCGACGGGACCTGCAGTCCCCCAGAGAACGATTCTTCCGCGAGCGCAGCTCGTCGGAGGGCGTTGTCGACACGCTGCAGCAAATCGAGACCAACGGCCGTCATCCCGATGCACCTCGCACGCGGTCTTTCCAGATGGAAAACTGCTCTGTTGAAGCGAGTACGACGGCACCTCCAGTTGAGGACCCTGAGGTAGCAGAGCGCAAGTTCCGCGAGCTGTGGAAGCTGTCGTTCCCTTCGATGGGTCTCATCGAGCGCAATGCGCTGCTGAAGATCAAGCGGCCGGAAATCCTCATGGACGTGATGCTCGGCATGAGCAGCCTCTCATGCGGTGCTCTCACTCTTCAGGAGTTTAGCCAGCGCCTCATCGAGCTGGGCTACGCTGACTCGGATCGCCAGGCTGTGATTTCGCTTCTGGACACGGCCCGCCGCGCCACAGGACGGGTGGTCGGCTGATCGCACAGCGTCATCGATCCTGAAGAGAGACGATGAACCTATACACTAGAAAAAAACGACACGTATTGAAGAACCTCGGTAGGATAAGTAATTTATTTGGAAGTCCTTGACATTCGTTCCGCTCTATTGCGTGGGTTCGGAGCACGCGCTTCCTACTTCTTGCCGATGCTCACCTGGGGGTAAACGTACTCCGTGCCCTCCATCTTTATCCGGCAACGATGGACGGTGAGGGTAAACTGCAGCTTAGGCAGCAAGTTGGTGGGGCTGGAGTGTCGAGGCGTGGGGGATGAGGGCGTCGGAGGACTTTTAGTCGACCCGTTGAGAATAGTGGAGATGGCGAGCGCGGCACCGACGGTGAGGCAGCACTTGTGCGTCCAGTGGAAGCCGTCGACGCCATACAGCAGGTGCACGAACAGACACATGAGCAGGAAGCCGACGCTGGAGCCTTCGTCCACCCACTCGACCCACTTCGGCAGCCCCTCCTGCGTGCTTTGGGGCTTGGGTGACTTCGACTTGGTCTCTTGAGATAACACCTTGCACGTGACCGAGACCTCGATCTCGGTTGGGAACTCTGCGTCCGTGACTTCAATCCAAGCGACACGGCCAGCATCCCAGCTGCTCATGAGCGCTTGGGTGCCAATGCGGCCGATGCCTCCATCTTGAAGCAGAATGACGCAAGCTCCCCCTTGCGGGATCACGCCGAGGTCCAACTTCTCGCCCCACTCTGTCCGTCGCTTGATCACCTTCTCCGCCGGCCTTGTGTCCCGCTCGCTCACGTGTACGACGGAGACCATGGCCACTCGCGGCGGCGACGCTTCCTGCTCGTTCGCAAACAGGAGGACGCTTTTATACTCTAGTGACACAGATCCAAGACACGGCAGAAAGAAGCACAGAGGACGCCGTAAGACGACCTACTTACGAAATGCGAGAAAAGCTCATGGTTGCGTGCAAGCAAAGTGGGGCTGGGCAGCGCCTCCGGGAAGGGGACGGAGCTCGAGGGGCACTCACGCTGATTGGCCTTGCCGGAACGCAGCACCTTGCGCTGCTCCTCGATGGCGATAGACCAGCTCTCGCAGGTGGACGCCTCTCGGATGGGCGCTCGCATCAAATAGAGACGGTCTTCCTGCAATGGTAGTCTCCCGGTCAGTCCCCATCACAATAGGATAGTGAATAAATCTACCCTTTACCCACCGTGCAGATCTCCAAGTAGTAGTGTTCTACCCCCGGCTCGACCGACGAGTAGGGCGCTTCGTCCTCCGGCATGGCGCGCACCCTCGTGATGGAGGATAGCGCGATCTGCAAGGCATGCATCCCATTAATACACCACTCCCAAGGTAGAAATCCCAAGGTAGTTTCTCGCTCTACGCACGTGGCCGCGCTCCTCTCCCAGCAGCTCGAACTCCGTGGCCTTGCGGTAGTAGTGCAGTGTCTCGGGCGTGAGCACGAAAAGGCGCGAGGCCCAGCCGCCGCGCACAGCGCCATCGCGCCGCTTCTCCAGCTGACCGCAGAACAGCACGCGGCCGTAGACGCCGTACTCGAGCTCTGCGGGGCCGCCCACGAGGCTCATGGACGACGTGGCGGTCGACAGCGGCGGACGCGTCGACATTAGCGGAAGGTGCTGCTCCGGATTATGACGATGATACAAAAAAATAAAAAACGCAGAACAACTTGTGATTGGTTGAAATTGCCCACTGGGGGCCATCATCGGCTCGGGCGTCGCACATCTGGGAACGAGCTCAAGCGAAGAGAGGGAAGGATTTCATTATGCTGTTCCTCGAGGCGGAGAACAAGATCATCAAGGAGGTGCTGGAGGGCCGTCTGGGCGACAAGTGCGTGTGCTGCTTGTGCGGTGGGCCCGCTTAGATCTGTTGGCTGACCTGTGTGTGCTTGCTTTTATTGTGCCGTTCATTGGGCAGAGCTCCTCGCCCCGTGCAGCCGCTGGAGATCCGCCTGTGCGACTTTGACGGTGAGATTCAATGCAGATGATGACGATATGTTTGGCAGGAGGAGGGAAGGGTGAAGGGGGCGAGATGCTGACGCTTTTTTGGGGGCGTCTTGTGTGTGCAGACGTGCAGTATGACCTGTCGATCGTGGACAACCTGTTGACGATCTCCATGGCCTACCCGCCCTACAAGACGCTGGAGGGGTGCGTGCTGTTGTGGCGGAGATGATCTAGGAGTTGTGGTGCTGATGGCTACGGTGTTTGTTGGCGTGGCAGACTCGGTGCCAAGCAGATGTTCGCCGTGACGTACCCGGAGTTCCAGCTCGTCGCTGCCAAGGCGGGCTTTGACTTCTCGCTGCAGGTGAACGTGGATCTAATCACTCCAGCAAACGCGGGTACGTTCACGTGAGCTTGGTTGATGAGTCGGATTTCGGTGGACGTTGCCGATGGGAACATCGTGTCATCGGTATCACCGGGCTCAATCTAAACGGTGCGGAGATGGAGGCATTTAAACGGATGATGTTACTCCTTTTTTCCCCGCAGCTTCCTTCATCGACCGCATCTCGGTCCTCAAGCGCAACATTCTCGGGGCTCCCTTTGAGCAGTGCTTTGAGGCCCTGCAGAATGGCAACGCGAGCACCCTTGGCCCAGTGGAAATCCCGTACCGCCGTAACGAGACGATCTACGTGCTTCCTCAGGCGGACCGTATCGTCATCGTGTACTCGGTCTGCTTCGAAGACAAAACTGACCAGGCGATTGCGCGCATATTCCTTCAGGTACGCAGCATTGGTACCCGTACTGGTTTGCCGTCCAGATTAAGAAGGAACTGACAAGGCTGTGATGGGATCCTGATGCAGGAATTTGTGGACACGCGACGCACAGTGAACAACGCGCCGCCTGTTGCGTTTGGCAAGGACCCGCCGCTTGAGCTGCGCGGCGCTCCGGGTCTGCGTAACTCGCCGGATCTGGTAGGATACTTGAGTGTGGCTATCTTCCCCACCCACGTGGACACGACCGAGAAGCGCATCAAGGCCTCGACACTCGTGCAGGGTCTGCGCAACTACCTCCACTATCACATCAAGGCCTCCAAGACGTACCTGCACATCCGCATGCGGAAGCGCGTGGACCTGCTTCTGCAAGGTTTGTCCTCCACACCAGCTCTGCGACTTCGTTGGCAGCATCTCATCGACTCTGTTGTTTCTTGTAGTGCTGAACCGCGCGCGTCCCGAGAAGGATCAGTCCAAGACCCAGAAGAAGACCATCACGGGCCGAACTTTCGCGCGTGCTTAGGCGGCAGACGACGACAGTCGCTGAAGAAGAGCTAAGCAAGCCGATCGATGTCCGGAATGTCGTCGCCATCAGTTTTTTGCTGTCAGATCGCTGGCCTTACACGTGCATCCAGCACCTTCTAATACGACAAGAAAGGATTGACTTGCTGGTCTTGTTGCTTCAACAAAGGAAATCTTCAACCATGTCAGATGGACACCTGATTGGACGTTTTTCGGTGTCCGACAGCTGGCAATTTTGGCCTCTCATTTCACTTCCTGGTCAATGCTGCTCCGATCGCTCCGGTGCCGCTCGCAGCCTCGCGTCGCGCTGCTTCGCGGCCTTCGCAGCCAGCTCGCAGCCCTTAGTTCAGCCGCAAATCGTGCGGGTGAAGAGGTGGCTGCTGTCACCGAGAAGAAGGCAAATGCCCCGCAGCAGCCGGTGGTGGAGACGACTTGGAACACACTAGTGGTCGGCGAGATCGTGGACTTCCACGCACACCCCCAGGCCGACCGCCTCAACGTCTGCGCGGTGAACGTTGGGGACAAGGACAGCCTGCTTCAGATCATCTGCGGCGCGCCCAACGTGCGTCAAGGCGCGCGCGTCCCGGTGGCCAAGGTAGGCACCAGGTTGGCCATCAAGAAGCCTGAGACTGGGGAGCTGTACGTGTGGAGTGGAGATGTCGATGCTGGGCTGCAGTAACTTACAACTCTTGATGACTGTTTTCTGCCTCTTACATTAAATGACGAGCAGGAAGAAGCTGAAGATCAAGAAGTCTAAGCTGCGCGGAGAGGTCTCTCAAGGCATGATCTGCTCCGAGGAGGAGCTCGGCTTGGCGGACAAGAGCGACGGCATCCTCATATTCGAAGACGATGCCGAGGTGGGTGGCCTCGTCGTCGAGCACGGAATCATTGCCAGTCGCCTGAAAGCACGTGGCATTTCGGTGCCTGCGCCCCAGCCGAAGGTTACGCCTCAGCAGGAGCCAACGCAGCAAGAGTAGAGAGTTTGCAGGCAACACAAGGCTGTGCTGGTTGCACTGGAAGCATGGGACGTCGTAGAGCCAGAAATATACGTGCGTGGAAAGCAAAACTGGTTCTTGTCTTCTTGGAAATTAAATTGAAAATGAAATTGAGATCGAAAGTGAAGAAGTACAGGTGTTGACGACGGCGGAAGAAGCACGAGCCGCCGATAAAATACACACAGAAGGGGGAAAGCTAGCTGCCTCTGGCTCGCTTGGCTCACGAAACTTGACGCAATACACCACGATGACACGGACGAGAAGAGTTTCTATAGCGCTCCGCCACCTCGGTTCACTAGAGTCCAACGCTCACTCTAGGGATTCTTTGGAGCTTGAAGGTGGTTGCAGCACTGGGTCGATCTTGATCAGAAGAGGGCGTCCATTCATTACTTGGCGGCTTGATTACTGGAGAGGAGGAGAGAACACGGCCCGTCTTGTTCAGTCGCGGAATAGCTGCTGTCACGTTTGTCAAGGCGGCTTAGCGAGCCTCTACCGCTTCTGCGGCATATTTGCCACGCCGTCGAGAAACTCGACGGTCTGGTTGCCGACCGTCACGTGAAGGAAGCCTGTGGGCTGCTTGACCTCATAAATAGACAGCTCGAGGGGCGTAGGGACGCCGGGCGACACGAGCAGCACGTCGCTCTGCTGTTGGGACATGTCCATGGGGGGAGGATGGGGATGCTGCGGCTGGTACATCTTGTTCATCATGGACTGCATGTAGAGCACGCTCTGGCTGCTGCTGTAGCCGCCGGGCGACGACATGTGCATGGCGTTGGACGCCTCGTACATGTGCTGTTTGTTTAGCAGGCCCAGCGTGGCACCCGGAGGGGCGAGTGAGGGCGGCGACGAAGACTCTAGCTGGTTGTCGAGTGCGTAACCCCCGTACCGCAGCTGCTGCATGTGAATCTGCGCCGCTGCGTCCGCATTCGCCGTGTAGTGCGTATGTGCGGAGAACGGGAAGCGCGATGAGGAAGGCGCGCCGCTGTAGATGGTGGCCATGGCTTCCGGAGGGGGTGGTTCTGCGCTTGCGCTTGCTTGGGTTGGAGTGCGAGGGGGTAGCGCTGCACGGGGGATGGAGGCGCACAGGCAGGCTTGTTCCTTCCTTGCGATTCTCGGGCTTTTGGACTATGCGCGCTGTTTGCGTTTCGCCGGCCCGGCGGTTCAGTGCGGTATATTTGGCCAATCCGGGAGCGCAAAGTCTATTTCTGGTCTGGGATTGGGCAAAAATAGCGGAGTGATCGTCAACATCACCCTTGGTCGCATACCTGTCCCTCTCTGCTTCGCATACATGGCAGCTGGGCACATGCTGCAAAGCGCTGCGTTGCCTGCACGCAGCAGACTTCTCTGCGCTTGATCGAGCTAAAGCCGAAACGGGATCTTCGAAATCAGACTTGCACGAGAGAGCAAGTGACAGGTTGTTGCACTGTATTCAATGCAAGAGGGGGCAGCAGGACAATCCGTCCGTAGAGGTGGCTAAGCTTAGAGCCCAAGCTCACTGAGGCCAGGGTGCTCGTCCGGCCGGCGACCCTGCGGCCAGTAAAAGCGTCGCTCCTGCTCGTCGATCAACACGTCGTTGATGGAGGCGAAGCGCTTGGCCATGAGGCCCTGGGCGTCGAACTCCCAGTTCTCGTTGCCGTACGCGCGGTACCATTGCTGCTTCTCGGCGTCCAGCCACTCGTAGGCGAAGCGCACGGCGATGCGGCTGCCATCGAAGGCGAAGAGCTCCTTGATGAGGCGATACTGCGTCTCACGCGCCCACTTGCGCGTCAGGAAGGCCTCGATCTCTCCACGGCCCGTCACGAACTCGGAACGGTTGCGCCACATGCTGTCGACCGTATAAGCTTGCGCCACTCGCTCCGGGTCGCGAGAATTCCAGGCGTCTTCGGCAGCGCGCACCTTCAGCGCCGCTGACTCGCGCGTGAACGGTGGCACGGGCGGACGCGAAGCCTCGACACTCAGGGATCTTATCAGAGTGGTTTTCAGGTAGCCTGCGGACGCCGCAGGGTTCCAAGAGCGGAGCAGCATCATTGAGCTTGGGGCGTTGTCGGGAAGACGATTGACGTGAAGGTATCTTTTGCGATATTTCGTTTTTGCTCCAGGTCGAAAGCATACATAGTATTTTGAGCCCAGAAATCCACATTTTCGGGCTCGGTTTTTCTTGTGGGAGTCTTTGAAGTGGGACCACCTGATTTACATGTTAGTGCTCCAGCTCTCTGTAAAACTGGACTCTCCAACAGTTGTTGAACGGCCCCCTGACAGCATCGAGGAGTCCCGATTTTAATGAATCTTGGCTCCCCAGCTTCAAACGAAGCCCAAAAAAAGGAGGGAGCCCGGTTCCCTCAACATTCGGGCTCCCTTCAGAGTCCAGGCTCGGGCTCGGTTCGTCCCGCCCGTGGTATTGTCAATTCCGTTCAAATGGCTAACATACAAATCCAAGTTAGCGGCAACCTATCTTCCTCGGACACTATTCCATACTCCGATTAGTTCTTTAGTTGACTGTCATAAAGTCTGCCATATCATCGTGACCAAGGGGTTACCGCCGCATAAAATCAAAAAGGTTGGCTCCAACTCGCGATGAGAAGACGCAAGGATCACTAATGTGACGTATCCAACGCCATCGGGCACAGTTCACAAAAGTCGAGCTAGGCGTCGACCAATCAGATTCATTATAGGTTATCCTTAGATTTGTAAGTTGAAAGTTGAACTTGAAAGTTCAACTGCAGCTTGCAAGTGCAAGTTGCCACCGCTGCCAAGTCGAGTAAGAGCCTTAAAAATGAACTCACTTTTCCTTTTGCCATCGTGCGTGCCCACTACATTACATAGTAGCACTTGAAGAGTCCAAGCTTCGCCTTGCCACGCCATCCTCTGTTGGACCATCGAGCCCAACCAACCCCCCAAGTCACAATGGAAGAGACCAACATGCCAACAACGTTTGGGGGGCTCATCGAAGCGCTTAACCGACAACAAGCAAGATTTCAAGCCCTCATGCAACACCAATTTGCAGTGAGTGAAGCTCGCCTCGACGCCATCACATCCAAGCCAACAGCGGCTAGGAAGGTGCCGCCACCTACCTATGAAGGTAGACTCTCCGAGTACCTGGAGCTCTGGATTTTCTCCACCGAGCAGTATTACGCCGACTATCATCCCCAGCTGATGGAGGAATCGGCTCAGTTCGTGACGATGATCTCCTGTCACCTGGGGGTGACGCCTATGAATTGGAATCGCCAATTTTTCATCGAGTGCGATGCGACGGGCTAGACCAAGTCCTGGTCGGCTTTCAAGGAAGCGATCCGCCGCCTTTTTCTACCCCCTGACCACGAGTATGTCCTTCGCGAGCGTCTCTGGGCACTGAGTCAGAAAGGTAATCTGTATGATTACGTCGCTGAGTTCCAGAACCTCCTCCTTCAGTGCACGCAGCCGATTTCACCGCTCGAGCTTCGCTTCTACTTCCAACAAGGTCTGAAAATCGCTACGCCCAACCATCTCCGCGAACATCATCCGCACAACCTGGACGAAGCAACGGAGCTAGCCCTTCATTTTGACCACGCTGGTCAACTGGCGGCGGCACCCAAGTCCGACTGGGAAGCACAGGCCACCTGCCACCGGTGCAAGCGAGTTGGCCGCAGTGCGCCAAAATGCCCTACGTTGGAGCCATAGCCTCCTTTTAAAGTGGGGTCGTGTGACGTATCCAACGCCATCGGGCACAGTTCACAAAAGTCGAGCTAGGCGTCGACCAATCAGATTCATTATAGGTTATCCTTAGATTTGTAAGTTGAAAGTTGAACTTGAAAGTTCAACTGCAGCTTGCAAGTGCAAGTTGCCACCACTGCCAAGTCGAGTAAGAGCCTTAAAAATGAACTCACTTTTCCTTTTGTCATCGCGCGTGCCCACTACATTACATAGTAGCACTTGAAGAATCCAAGCTTCGCCTTGCCACGCCATCCTCTGTTGGACCATCGAGCCCAACCAACCCCTCAAGTCACGATGGAAGAGACCAACGTGCCAACAACGTTTGGGGGGCTCATCGAAGCGCTCAACCGACAACAAGCAAGATTTCAAGCCCTCATGCAACACCAATTTGCAGTGAGTGAAGCTCGCATCTAGCAGCCTGCGCCACCGCCAGACGCGCGATCATCACATCGGAGAGCAAGACATGTTCTTGAGTTCCACCTTCTCGAAGAACTCGATGGACTGCGGGTCGCCGGTGTGCACGCCGCAGACGCCCAGCCCGATCTTCGGGCGCGTCGCGCGGCCGCGCTCCACGGCCAGACGCACCAGCTCGCCCACACCCTCCTGGTCCAGCGTCTCGAACGGGTCCTTCTCCAGTATGCCGTGCTTCACATAGTACGACAGGACTTGGCCTGCGCGTCGTCGCGAGAGATGCCGAACGTCATCTGCGTCAGGTCGTTCGTGCCGAACGAGAGGAATTCCGCCACCTCGGCCAGCTTGCCAGCCTGCAGCGCGGCACCTCGATCATCGAGCCCACCTTGTAGTCGAACGACTTGCTGCGCTTGCCGATCAAGTCCTGCAACGCCCTGTTGACTAGCTTCACCTGCTGCTCCAGCTCCTCGAACGAACCCACCAGCGGGATCATGATGTGCGGGTGCACCGAGATGCTCTCGCCCGCCACCTTCACGGCCGCCTCCGCGATGGCCTTCGCCTGCATCTCCGTAATGCCCGGGTGTACGATGCCCAGACGGCAGCCACGCAGGCCCATCATCGGGTTCGCCACCTTCAGACCGGCCAGCCGCGACTACACCGTCGCCTGGCTCACCTTCATCTCCGGTACCAGCACCACGCACAGCTCCTCAAGCGCGCTGCCGTCATGCGGCAGGAACTCGTGCAGCGGCGGGTCCAGCATACGGTTCGTCACCGGCAGGCCGTCCATGGCGCGTAAGATGCCCTCGAAGTCGCCCTGCTGGAACGTGCACAGCGCGTCCTGCTGCGCCGGCTAGTCCAGCTCCACGGTACCTATCATGCAGCGCACCGCGGCGATACGCTGCGGTGAGCTGAAGAACTTGTGCCCCGTGCGCGGCAGACCGATGCCCTGCGCGCCATGTGCACCAGCCTCGCGGGCGTCCTCGGGCGTGTCGGCGTTAGTGAACACCTCCATGCGGCGGTGCGCGTCTGCCCACTTCATAAACTGCGTCAGCTCACCGCTCATCGCAGCCTTCTGCGTCGCCTGCTCGCCCTTGATCACCTCGCCAGACGTGCCGTTCACGCTGA
>JAABLK010000717.1:0-18432 GCA_012295415.1 Phytophthora chlamydospora | reverse complement strand
TAAAGGTTATAACCGAACTAGAGACTCACTGAGTCTGTGTCTTCCTCTGACGCTAAAGCTACGGCAGCCCCGCTGCAAGGCGCTATCACTAGAAGCCTTCGTACTCGTCCCACATGGCCATGACCATCCAGTCTCTCCAGTTACTAGCCGAGGAAAAGTCGAATGGAAAAACTTCAACAGCATTCGCCCATTGTTCATCATCGACTTCGTCGGTATCTTCGCTGTCCTCGTCGTCGCTCAAATCCGTGGCTAGGTCATCAGCGGTGTGCTACCGAAAAAAAATGTGAAGACACGCCGAAGCAAAGTTTATTGGATTGGCAACGATAAACTTACATTCAATTGGTACCCGAAGAATCTTGAATCACCGCTTCAACATGCCATTGACACGCTTAACCACGTTACGCGCTTTTGCATGTCTGAGGTTGTACAGCTCCTTCGCGGTATTGGGTAGTCCGGATTCGGCTGCCCATTCTTTGAGGTGACAGCGCACCCCACGTTATGGAGTGAGAACTTGAGACTGCAGCGCATACCCAGCGTCTGCGATGACATAATGATGCTCTCGGATATCATGTAGAAGTTCACTCCGTGTCAGTATCATTTATTCGTGTGCAGCTCCCTCTGCACCAGGATAGATAAGGCCAATATTCATCTCCCAGTCAGATTCAACAAGCACATTTGTAGAAGATCACCCATTTCGGTTCCGGAAACGCTCACCGTCCTTGGTTGCAACTACAACAGGTACATGTACGCCGTACATAGCTGCGACGGCTTGATCGAAATAAGGGAAGTCCTCTGCAAACCAAGTGGGTACAGTCTGCGGTGTCACGATGTTGTTGGACAGAGACTTGATAATAGCGTGAAGACCAATTCGGCGATAGCGATGTATCGTAGAGAAAGCCGTCTTGAGCTTGACCTCTTGATCCCTGCAATATGCACCCCTCCCGAGCCAGTCCAGCAAAACCGCCAAAACCTATCGGCGACACTTCGTCTTGGCCGGAACAAGAGGCCCACAAGTCATACAGCGCGTCATATGCATTTCTGTCCAGTCGAAAGTGGTCTCTAAACAGAAATGCATAAGGACTCGCGTAGATCGACTAGAAAAACCGTGTTTCTGAGCCGTCGGGGTCCAGTAGTCGCGGTACGGGTTCATTAAGTGCTGCTAGCTCATGCTTCGCTGAGTGCAGCTTCTTTGGGAGAGCTTGGAGGAGCCACAGGTCGTCGTCATCTTCATCGCTGTCTGCCATTGCTTCCCAGCTTCTTCCCTCCAAGTCGACCACCTCTATATACTGAATGTTTCATCCTGTAGTCGTTGGTTCCAGCTGTTTTCGTTCTGAAACACTATGCTCTCTTTTTTCCTTATGCTTTGCCAGTAAAACAACTGACTCGCAGTTCCAGTCCATTCTTAAACAAGCTCGATTGGGCTGTGCAAGTCGAACACGACCTAATACTTCGTACAGGAGGGCTTTAAGCAGTCCGAAATATGGATTTAAAAGCCGAGTGCATTTCCTGCAAGATGGCGTTGGCGGCGCATAACTAACGCTTTCACAGAAGAAGTTCTCACATGTCAAACATACCGAAAACGGAAGGTGGTTTCTAGAAAATACGCTGAAGAGTGAGTTCGAGTCCAAATCCTAATATGTTTGCGTAGCCGTGATTAACTGACTTACACGCGCGTTTTTAAGCTTATTGTACTTTATAGTATCCATCATTGAGTTCAACTTGAAGCCTCCACCTGCACGGATAGAATGACAGCTAAGTAGATCAGTTAATAAAAGTCGCAGCAATAATAACGTACCGAAAGCAGGCTCTACAAAGGACGTGCAAACTCAATGCGGTTGTTCACTTGAACAGGGTTAAGATACGGAGAGGCAGAACCAGTGACGCGGCGAACACCGTCTTTGATGGTGACAGCACACGCTAGCGTGCTTCGGGAAATACCCGTGGCAACTACTAAGGCCCGGTAGGAGGTGCGTTCCATAGCAGGCACAGCTTCGAGCGCTCTTGGATAGCTTCTTGCGTCTAAACACGGGCTTTGCCTCTCGCACTCTCGGATGGATCGTCATCATGTGCACAATACACGGCTCTCACGACCTGCCGCGTGCAACTGAAGCGCGCTGCTGTTTCGTTGGTGCTACCTCGGGGAAGTCTACGCACTCCAGGAGGTAACGGACCAGGCGTTCGTGGTCCAGGGTGGTGGTGGGTCGGTGGTGGAGATCATGGGGCTGCTTGTGACTGGGAATTGGCGAAGTGAGGACCACTAGCTAGCATCAGCCAACCAAATTCAATTTTGCCCAATGAACTCGCTGTAACGTATTTGTGTATACCACATCACAATCTGAGTTGTCTTGTGAGACGGAGGTAGTAGTCATCTATGGTGACAAGGTGGGGGTATTGTCCAAGTTAGTTACTTTATAACATAACTATTGTGCTTTCCACACCAAATCCATGTCAACCAAGAACGACCGGCTAAGCACTCTCAGGGCTTCCACTCGGCAGTTCTGCACATCGCTATCTCGATAAATTACTCTCCCCGTAAGCTGGAATCGCCCCCAGTGTTCTAACAAGTACTAGTTTAGCACTGCTGCTCTATACTATACAAATGTTGGCCCTCCGATACTTTCTACATCCAGTTTGTGCATGTTACTATCACGCAGCTTGTGTTCCCTTCTAAAACGAATATCAGCGTAGCTGATATATCAAATGCGATTGGTTAAAGTACAGCAAATCAATATATTTTAATTGCACCAATTATTATCAATGCTTGTCTTGGAATTACAGTTATTTTCCTGTGGTGAGATGCCCCCAATACAATACTTTACTGAATCGGCGGGCCCCTTCATTGTATCCACCACCTAACCCGGTGGTTACCCACTGCCCTACAGTCGCATGGTTCTAGCTGGGTTGATTCCTGAATGATATCTCTATCCCCTCGATGTGTGCGGTTAATGCTGCGGAAAGAAGCCCATCCGGGTCAGTACACAGGTGAGTCTTTGGTTCTCGAGATGGCGAATGTTATCAAGTAACATGACTTCTCACCTGGCCAACTAAAAATAGGGCGGGGAGAATGATTCTTAGACGGTTTTGTATGCAGTTTGATAGGTAGGATTTGACGAAGCAGCACAGAGCTTGTATAGAGCAATAGCGACATGTACTTCCTGGTAGTTAGCTGTGTTAACCGCGCAGACACTAATTCACTCTGTGGTTTGGTTTTCTTTCGCAGCAGCTTTCCGACTGTTGCCCAGCTGAGCTGCCCTCGTCGCCGCTTTCGTGAGTGCTCCGTGATGTCAGGCACGGCGACACTATCGAAGCAATCCGTGAAGACCTTCTTCGCTTCCTCGATAGTGAGCGTGCATTGCAGAAGGCCTTTCGAAGTTGCACAGCTCTTGATCTTTCGCAAAACCAAGCGTAGCGCTTTTGCATCTTGCGACTTGGCATATCGTTGCCATCAAGGAGGCGGGGAGGAGGAACTTGCTTAACCTTATTTTCGCACAACCATGCTATGAGATTAACGCCAGTTTCGATAGACGCGCCCCGACCGTCGAAGTGCGGCGCTATAGTTGAGAACTTGAGTTGGTAGTCCGGCAACAGTACGACCGACGTGCATGTCTCCAGCGGCCTCATACCGCAAGTACGTATTCTGGACTCAGCCGAGTGACCAGCCAGCGCGCAGATGGACAGCCGTAGATGATAGACACGCAGTGAAGCCTGATGAACAAAATGTTGCAGATTCTTTGGGCATGAAGTGGGTGCCGAGCTCAGTGGCGTCAAGGCCTTGATGCTTCAACTCTGCTGCTACGTCATCTTCTTTCAGCAATCGGAGCCAGTACTTTCAAAAGCGCTCGTATTGGTTACTTACAGAGAAGAGCATATCACGCCCGTCGAAATGCGACGAAGCCCAGTACAGCCCCAATGAGAGAATTGGGCAGATACTTGGTTGAAGAGGATTAGCGTAGATATGGCGGGGAACGCGCGGACGATCACCGCCTTGATCGTTCTTCATGTGAGCAAAGTAGATCTGTAGAGCATCACCTCTCCACTCTATGTGTGCGCACAAGAACGAATATAGATCGAACATGAGCGGGTCCTTGTCTGTCTTCACCGCGCTCTCTCCATTCGCAGCGCCCTTGGCAATCTTGTTCTTGAGACCCTTGAAGTAGTTGGTGAGCTCGGACTCTAGCGACTTGCTCGTCGTGTGGCCATTGTCGCGAAAGAGATTCAACAGGCCCGCCCTGTGTGTGTTGAGATCGGAGTAGCTCAGTGAACCCCCGTCCTTCCGCTTCAACGTCACGAGCCAGGTGACAAAATTGGCTGCGACGAGAGCGTCAACGTCGAAAGGGGGTAATGCTGTGATCCTCGGTGACACGCTGCTTTATGCGAGCCCTCAGTTGTTGCATGGTGGTCTCGGAGGTTGCTCAGAGACTCTCGCAAAAGGGGGGAGAAGCAAGATGAGGCTTGTTGCGCACAACCCACGTGAGGATCCGGCAGTACGAGTTATGGCTCTCGACCGCGCGGTGACCGTGTTGTCGCGATTCTCACGAACGGTTTCCTCTAGCGTCTCCCAATCGTAGGTCTACATTCTGGTTAGACAAGCGAGCTGACGTCTTTTGTGCAAATTGCGATCTGCGCTCTGAGCTACACAATCGCAGAAGAAAACGAATCAAAAGCCCGGAAATAGGCAGACACTCCCGTCTAACCCAAATCGGAATAATAGTCCAATTGTCATACGTGTTTTGGGTGATATATTGTACAGAATCCGTCAGACATTTGTCAGGCGCATCAAATTTGCATGACATTAGGCAGGTGTCAGTTTCCTGTCTTCTTTCATATAGCAAGCTCTTCACTAGTTTGGGAGAGTGCTTCAGCGCAGCCTGCCCTGCGTATTGCTTCGTGGCACCGCGCTGTTTGTTGTGGTGGACATAGCATTGCGCATTATACTGAGTACTTGCACAATCGACACAACGCGCTAGGTGGTATTGCGCGGCATGGAAGAACTCGTGACGGACGGAGAAACAAAGTCTCTGAGAGCAAGGGGCGCCCAAATGGGTGATCTGCCGCAGTACCAGGATGGGGGTGAGAACCAGTGACTACGGTGTAGTATTTGCTGTGAATTCATGATCCTACTGCACAGGCGACATCCAGGACCTGGCCAACGAACAGAGCAGCGAACACGACTTGTTGGGTGGGGGTTGCTAGTCGCAGCATTAGCTCATTGCTGAACATTAGAGCCCCGGTGATATGCGCCGTGGTAAACCTGACCGATCAACGATTTTGTCTGTCTACAAGTTCAACGTTTAGTTAGTGAAATTCATAAACGGGCAGAGCGATATCCTGGAGTTCACCAGCACTTATAAAAAAACAAAGTCGGTAAGCAATTACATATGCAGCTGCCGTTTGAGTTTGAGCTACAGCTGCATCACTTCTAGCTACACGAACCGCTAACTTACAGTTTGTTTCTGCTTTTTTCCGCAGCAATTTTCTTTTCGTAGCCCAACCAATCTGCCCCCGACGTCGCTTTTGTGAATGATCTGTCGTCGTCGACCGCAATGGTTTCCGAACAAGCTGTGAAGACTTGCATTGCTTCGGCAATTGCTTGGCCAGGCTGGAATCGCGTTTTTGAGGCACCGCCCTCAATCTTAAGCGTAAAATAGCGAAGTTGACTGCCCCTTTCGACTAGGCATGTTTCGGTCGTCAAGAAGGCGAAACCGTGGAATATGCTTCCCCTTATGTCCACACACCCAAAGCACCCGCATGTGCCGGGCAGAGCAGTCAGGGATATCAAAATCTGCTGTAACGCGTCGGAACTTGCAGCCCCAGTGATGGCACATCTGCAGCGGCTGTGCGGCGGTACTCTGCAATGTACCCGATTTGCTTGGGCAAGGGAGGAAGCGTCATTTTTATGCCGTTTTCAACACAATCATTGCGAGAAATAAATGTGGCGGCAATGTAGAAATCTTTTAGCTCCATGTTGGTAAATCTGAAATTGTGGGACCGACGTGCATGTCTCCATCAGACTCATACCGTAGATACGAGTTCTACACACCTCGAAGTGGTCAACCCACCTGCAAATGAACAGCCGTAAATGACGGACACGCTGTCAAGCCGGATGAGCAAAATGTAGCTGATCCCTTACGCATCGAGTGAGTGGCAAGCTCGGCGGTGTTGAAACCTTGGCGAGCCAGCTCCACAACTATGTCATCTTGGTCCAGCAAACGCAGCCAACACTTCCGAAATCGCTCGTACTAGTTACCCCCAGGAAACAGCAAGTCGCTCCCATCGAAATTTGAAGCAGCCCAATACAACCCCAAGGCGACTATAGGGCACACACTTGGCTTTAGCGAGTTGGCTTACTCGTGTCAGTGGTGCTCTCTGCTTTGGTCGTTTTCATAATATGAACATATTATGGGCAAAGTAAATCCGCAAAATGTCACCCCTCCCTTCCATGTGCGAGTGAAATTGCATTTAACAAGCGGCACATCAAAATCCAGGCGATCATCATGTAAACGTCATCGCCTTACGGTGACTAGCCCGTATCTTCTTGCACAAAAACGATTGTAAATCAAACATCAGCGGGTCATAACAAGTTGTAACCGCGCTCTCTCCATATGAAGCGTCCTTGGAGAGCTTGTGCTTGAGACCCTTGAAGAAGTTGGTAAGCTCCAACTCCAGCGTGTTTCCCATTGTTGACTGTTATCGCGGTAAAAACTGAATAATCCAGTCCTGTGCATGTTCAGCGTCGATTAAGACAGTGCTCAACACCTCAAACTTGAGGTGCACTTGACTTCGATCCTTGGCGACCAGCGCCTTCACGCGAGGTTGAAGCTGCTCCCCTGAGCACAATATCCCCCAAAACGTCATCAGCTCGTCCAAGACAATGTTATTTGGTGATGGGTTGCCTCCGGCAGTTGCATACTCGTTTGTGAAAATCACGACTTGACTCCAAAATGAGAGCGGGATGTAAGCGAACAAGCTGGAAGTTGCAGAGTCTTGAAAGAGATGCCTGCTTTTGTCTCTCACTTTCGTTTCCACCGCCCTATCATGATGAACAAAGAGTCCAGGAGGCTGCCCGATGGATTGTCAAGTTCAAAGTTCATTGATTCAATCGCTTCAACTTCTACCGAGCTCAAAGCTATTTGAAGCTCCTTACGCACACGGAAATTGGACCACTCCTTGTATCCGTGCTCGTCAACTTCTTCGAAGTCGTCAGTCAGAGCAGGTGTGCTCGACAGTTGCGGGATCATAGTGCAAAGCGACATCCAGGTTTCCGCAGACTGTGGTGTATTCTTCTGCAGCTGCACAAACTGACGGATTCCACGAACGATGCCCTCTAATGAAATGTTGTGGACATGGTATTTGGTTTGGAACGCTGTGTTCGTCCATTGAATCTGGAATACGGCCACGGGAACGCTGATTTTATCAGCATTTGGCTCACTACCAATGTCGCAGCGTGGGATCACTCCAACCAGATATGCACCACCAACATCATGATATAAACGTGTCGCCATCCAATCTTCTTGCACTGGTGAAAAGGCAACTGAAGCATCGATAAATTTGGATGCCGCTTCTCCAGCGCTGAGAATCATTTCAGCTTTCATGACTTCCAGTTTGCTCGGTTTCTTTGGTTTCGCCATGCCGACTTAGTCTGCTTCGTGGTTGTGTCAGCTGTGCGATCATTTTTCGCCGCCGCACTTGCTCACTTTTTCTTTGGCTGTCAGTCGTCTTCGATGACTGTGCTGTTGTTGCCGCCACAATTCCTCCCTCCTTGGGTTTGCCGCTCGTCCGCGCTGTCGTTAAAGACACTTCGTTCATTGGTACATTCCCCGGTATGCCGCTTCCTACGGGTATGTCGAGGGCTGCCACCGGAAATTTCTGTGTGGGGCGCGGCCTATCGGACGCAGCACTAGCATTGACAAAACACTTCCTACTGCAATGGAAGCTATCACTAAAATCCTCCATACCGTTCCCTTCAGCATCGTCGACATTCGTCGACATGCACACCTCATGAGAGCAGAAGTGGTGCATGAACTTATTGCAGCCCATGCATGTCTTTCGAGCCGCCCAAGAAACAAACAGCACACTTGACACTGCCATCCACATCCATCACCACTCCCACTAATCTATCCTTCTTATCCACGTCGACAACATCGCGTTCTTGAATGACTTCACCAAAACGCTTGTTGTAGTCCTCAACCAGCGCCTGCTCCTCCAGAAAGAAGTCGATGCCTGCGACCCCTTCAAGATCGCCATCAGGAGGCACATAGCGATACTGACCACAGAGTTGTCCATGCGGCGGCCTTGATTACCACTTATGGCGACGAAGTAGTCGCCAAGTACACTTGAAGGATTTGCGATCGTATACTGAACGGAATTTGAAAAACAATTTCAGATGAGATATAGCACACAAAGCATATCCACCGTACCCATCGACGGCTTCACGATTGAAGCAGAGCCACGTGTTATTCTCCGTCGCTTAGTTCGATCATCACTCCTGCCGCTATCATGGCGATCATTCTCTTCGCTGTCGGGCTCGCCATATTCACGTGATAAAGCAAGTTTGGTAATGCGAGCAGCGATACCTCAAAGTACCACAAAACACATGAAACTGATGTGGAGTGAATATGTATGCCGCGAAGATCGGGACCAAACATGCTACAATCTGTATGTCTCTACACCCAACCGAGACGCGATGGGCATCGACAAGATTCGTGTTCTAGCTCGGCGCAGCTGAATCAACTGCAATTTGAACCGTATGTCCGACAGATTGAGTGAAACCTGGGCAACTAGATGTGCACAAGGAAATGAGAGCTGCTACGGTGAGAGCACCACAAACGTATCGCGTGGTGAACGCGCTCAAATTACTACGTGTTATTTTATGTACCGACCCAACCAGTTGCTGTTGTTGTTGCTGCCACGCTGAGTGGTGCCGCCGAACTAGCCAAGCCAGCAGATCATATTGCCTGTGCACCTTCAACGGCCCCAAAGTAACCGAGTAACCGTCGCACTAACCACAACTGGTACTGACGAGCGGAAATAATGAGCTGCAGCTCGTCGAAGAGGGCGTTTGGGCCGGTGTGCCTGCAGAACAGGCTTCGACGATCGCTGGGCCGTCGCAGCGGCGCCGGTCCCACCGAACACGCGGCAAACACCGTGTAGATGTTGGTGCACGGTTTGTACTCGGTGGCGAACAAGATTTATTATGGTCGTGTCGGGCAAATTAACCGCGTATATATTTGCTGTAGTGTACTGTTGAGTGAGGATTACAATTGAACGGTGGAGTAGTGATAAGCAACGAGATACATAGCCGACCATGATACAGTAGCAGGGATTGTTTGTACAAGCTGCCAGAACGAACAAAACATTTGTTGTCATCCAATGCGATGGTGAGGGTAGATACTTGCCATAACGATCACATGCTTCAAGCTCGATACTTCTGATTTTTTTTTTTTCAAGATTAGCAAAGCTTGTTGGATCAAACACGATATTGTTTGCGAAGCGAACGGAGCTACCCTGGATGCTGCTGTAGGTTGCTGTGCTCAGGTTTCTGGTACCATCTTTGCAAATTAATACTTTGGACAAGCTCGGATAGTTGGAGACTTCCTCGCGAATTGACTTCTCCGACATCACCGCCAAGTTGGCCTAAAACTCGACTTCAATACACATCTTCACGCTAGTCTCCATTTCAACCTGTGCAACAACGTTGCCGATACCCGAGCCAATGTCGACGAACGTGTCCGTGCTCGAAAGGGGTGAAATTGCAGCAAGTGTTGTAGGTATGCCGGCAGGAAAAAAATTCCACCATTGCAGTCTGCCGATTGAACCGGGTGAGGTAAAACCGAAGCAAACATCATGACCATCACATCATGAACATTTTTTAACTGTCTCGGGGAGGGGGGGGGGGGGGGGGTTAGACGCCAGTACGTTTCTGTGCGTTTTGTTTCGTGAGAAAATGGGCTGGAAAAGGATCCAAGCTCGTGCCTTATGTTCGTTTCAATGTTTCAACTACCTGAGGGGCCGTTGCTTGGACGCAAATATGTTTCAGTGCGATTTGGTTCGTAAGAAAACGGGCTAGAAAAAATCCAAGCTCGCGCCGTACGTTCGTTTCAATGTCTTTGGCCAGATCTGAAGCTGGCGCTGGGTCTTCCCACAAAATATCATACCTAGCTACATCTTGTCTCAGGAGATTTTATAACCAGCGTCGGTTTGGGCTTTCGCAAGCCCATACAGCAGTCAATCCGCATCATCCGAGAAATCTACTATATCAATGATAGTTCAAAAGTCGATAAAATCTTTGGTCACCACCTCATCTATATTGAGTGCGTCCAACCACTTAAAGCTACAAGGCAATATTCGTACGACTAATACCGCGTACGGCTCGCGCCACAACTGGGACGCAGTACTAGCCGTCATGCCTGCGGCGGTCGGTGCCGCTGCTGTGGCCTCGCGATCGTCGAGCCTAGTCTGCACACACGCTGGCCCGATCGCTGTCTTCGGCACGCTACGCGACATGTTGTCGCCCTCCGTGACGTTCGACACGGCCTATGACTCGCGCCGCAACTCGGGCGCCGTGCTGGCCGCCATGGCAGCGGAGGTACGCGTGGGTATCTGGAAAAATATCTGGCCGAATGCGTGACATGCTGCTCTACGACTTGGCCACTCTCGTCAGCACATCCCTGATCACCAAGATGCGGTGCGACAAGGCCTACACGGTGAAGCAGGTAGGATTCATTAACCGTTATGCTATTTTAAATAGTGCCGAACTGAGTGTACTAAATGTGCTGCTTTGAACAGGTGAAGGTGGAACCAGAAACATGCAAAAACGAGACGAATATCGAGGAGTGCAGGGTGTTCAGTGAAGCGCTGCTGAAACACGAACGTGAGGGAGCCTTCATTGTCTACTACATCAATATAAATTACAATCTATATAGGGCAGCAAGCCCTAAGTCAGGGAGAATGTCACGAATCGTGGCAGACACTCCCTCACCAGCAGCAGGGTAAGCGGGTACAAGGGCGCTCTCCCATCGGTCAGTGAACCGTGGTTAAGCTCCCACCCGCTAAGGGTGCGAATCTACAGCTAGTGTGCGGTATCACCTAAGATCGGCCTAGTGCAATATGGCAAGACACATGGGACATCGGGGCCTAAGAGTCCTTTTAGGAGTCAGTGCCAACTCACGGTATCGACAAGAGTAATGGTGGGGTGTAATGTGGATCACATATTTGATAGAGACTTCAATCTAGCTTCCTGCGTGCGTCAATTGCGGTCTGAAATGGTGCTGTGCTGGTCTCTCAGGTGTTGTGAATGGATCCCTGCCACCGACGACTTCGCTACAACAACAGGGACGGCATATTGGCCGTGTCGGTACAAGATTAAAATCTGTCTGTCCTCTGGCACCTATGAGGTGTTTCAGCAAGGCGAACATGTCATTAACACAAACACGACCCACCGACGCCAACAGAGCGCAAGTTTTCCCCTGCAATGAAGACGTCTATGATCGAGACGCTAAGCAGTGAAGCCAAAACGACAGCCACCAAGCTGTTCATAGCTCTCAGCACCATAGTAGAGGAAGGTGAGATCACAGGGCCTGCCCCGAAAGCCACTCAAGTGACCGATTTGGACAAGAACTGGTGGCGGGAGAATATACAAGATTCTCATGATGTCGATGATTGAGCTTTACGATGGGAACATGTACGACCAGCTGGATCTAGCATCATTGCCAGCGCGCAACATCATGATAGTGTGTGACGTGCAGCGCAGTGGTCGACCCGGTGCTGCAGACAGCGTCTCTCATATTGGAGGTGGATATGAGGATTACCCTTATCGTGTTGGAATGACGTATCTACGCCTCGTCCGGGATTACATTGCGGCGCAGAATCGGTCGCACTGCTCCACAATGTTTCACGTTAATATCACACATACTATGGTGATCAACGGCTGCAAAGTGTTTGCATTTGGATACTCAGATCGTTGCTGCCAGTTCGCTTGCTCGCACACCACAAGATCGCGCAATTGACGTCGGATGGTGCATTCACTTCATGAAGCGCGTGTGTTTGGATGCGTGTAGCACCTCAGTTCGTAATGGCAAATGCTTGCAATACGCAGCTCAACGCCTGCTTGTCCTAGCTTCCAGACACAACCATTTTGATGTGCTAGTTTCACGCAGAATGTGTGGAGGATTGCTCGTAAGAACTGTGTGAGCATGAACGGTACACGAGTTGTGATCGTGGATTGTATGACATGCATTATGCAACTCGGAATAAATTTCCTGGTGTAAAAGCTGTCGTACTGGAGCGATGGAGCAGGTTTCCCCTCGGCTCTTTTGTACGTAAGCTTTTAAATCACGTGAAAAGATTTTGGGTGAACTCGCCCCGTACACGCCAAGTGGAAATGCTGCTTCAAACAACCTTTGGAGCAATATCATTGAAAAATCAAACCGCAGTGCCCTATCAGCCTGGTTACACCCGGAGAGTTGATCGACAATCTCAACGGTGCCCGGTTCGCTTTTCTGAACAAAGACATGCCCTTTGGCACGGGCTCTGCCGCCTCCGACCGAATGCTCAAGCTGTATAGGGTTATGTACAGTCGTAGCTGTCTATCTGTGCGGCGCATCCCACGGTCGGCGACTTGGCCGCGGATCTTCACCTCGTCAGCGAAAGATCAGGTATTTTGACAGCGGCCAAGCAAAAGCAGCTTAAGCGCTCTATCGAATCCATGCATGCACGTCGGATGCAGACTGAAGGGATGCCCAAAGGGGGATGGGTAGGCGACACACGGAGAAGGGCATGTACATGTGTTTGCAGTCGAAAGCACGGCACGCGCTGACACATTGTGGCTGCCTGCTTCCATGCAGGTATATATTGCCCTGGTACTGATAGCCACCGCCGTCGATTTGTGCGCCCACGTCGCACACGCACAACAGCAAACACACAGATGCACATCCGCGAAATCCCTCGTCCACATAGAGCTCAGATCCAGAACCAGATGGCAGTAATGATTTAGCTGCAACGGGCTCTGTACAAGTCACAGCTATTGCCAGCGCCCCAATTCTGGCAGATGCTGCTTGCGATCCGGATAGTGACGGTGCCAAGCAGCTGGAGGAGGGCATGGCTAGCCCAGCTCCTACAGATGCAGAGATGCTGATGAGGAAGCGTTCATTCCCGATTCGACGGAGCTTCCAGCAGAGCCTACGTAGACGTCTTCGCCGATTCAGATTCCTCCAGTTGCACATGGCATGATGGACAACGTGAGTGAAAACGCACGCCGCCCCCATCTGAAGAGGTCAAGCCCATACGCCGAGCGACTGCAACTCAGAAAGAGATCGCGCTAGGAGCAGCCGATACGCAGATGCAAAAAGCTTTATTCGATGCCTCAATTCATAACATTGTCGTCGATCCACTGCCACTACGCGCTTCAACTGTGTGGGGAGCTCAATGGGCTAGGTAGGTAGGAGCTAGAGGACGACGTCGCCAGACTCCGCACTGGGAGCGATCCGTCTAGAGACAATAGGGGGGAGAACGTTCTTAGGCGGCTTGCAACCCGGGCAGGTCTTTGGGCCTGTTCTCGTTGCCTCAGTATACCCGAATATGTAGATACAGTGGTGGGAAGTGGACCCCTCAGCGTGCATGAGGACACTCCAGGCTCACCTCGTCTATCAGCCGTCGGAACCGTCATTTCGGTGACCTCAGCCCCCGTGGTCGCTAACCACGGTCCCCTGTCACTCTTGGCGTCCCTTCCTCATCTTGGCTCACGCTTCGGTACACCTCCTAACTCACCTCGCTTTACGCGTTGCGCGTCGCCGTCCCGGACGCAGTACGACTCGCTCGGAAACCACTCGTGCAGTTGGGTGAAGCCGGCTCTGAGCCCTGCCACTTCACGCGTAGTTGATTAGCTTTAACCTGGCCAGTGTCTGTCCAAATCGCGACTGAGCTCCGGGCGGCCGCCAAGCTCTCGCCCTCGAAGCTCACTACACTTAAACCCTGCCTATTCTCCCTACTCCGCCAACAGTCCCTCTCTCCCCTCTCTGTTCGCCGCTCGTCTTCAACCCAATGTCGCCCCGCCTTGCCTCGCTCGCTCCTTGCCGTCTCCGCGCGTGTCTGCTCTCCTGGCGATCTTCTACCGTCGCTAACCGCTGGCCGCACGCTCAACTTCAACTTGTTCGGAGGCCGAAGCCCTTCCCTCCACCGACCACACGCCTTCTTGTCACCGCCTCACCGCTGTCTGCCACACCACCTAGTCTGCATCGCCGGTCAGGTCGATCGTCACCGGTGGCTCGCGCTTAATGCGCTACCTCGGCTCCAAGAGCACGCTCCGTCCACAACATCAATAATAGTTCTTCATTTACCCTTTCGTGGTGCAAGGGCGCGTTTCTCGCCTTTTTAGTAGGTTTCCAAAACATGGTGCGAAATCGTATCCTAAAAGGGCAAAAAACGACGCTCTTTTACACAAGTTCAAGTTAGACACATATCGTATTTAACAATAAATCGTTAACAGTACGATCAGTCATCAAGCAAGCGTACAAAAAGCAAGCGGAATGAATACAACAGATCCCTCCTACAAATCATTGAACCTGCTATGTTACACAAGACAGGCAAAACGAGAACAGTGATTATCTTAAAGGGCGAATATTGCGCCCTTAGATACTAATGACTTATTTTAGTTAAGGAGATACTATTACTGCGAAAGGTTTAATAATTCAAGGATTTGTGGGTTTCATTAGAGAGGTTTCGAAATCCCTTTGTCACTACCACAATCCACAGAGCCCGAGCTTGATGGCAGTGAAAGTAATTTTCTCTTTTTTAGCTTTCGGGGTTTCACTCCCCCTGCCGAGAAAAGTGGTGTGCAGCACTTTATTTTCAGCACTTCGTCTCCCAAACGCAGCCTCCCCCACCACCGCAGCCCTCCAGCACCGTCGGCGTCACTCTCTGACCGCAGCTCTGTCAGTATGCTGCCTCTGAGCGGGTACCGTGATGCGTTTTGACGCACGTTCTTCTTGGTCTCTCTTCTAACTGAGCTGTTGTATGCTACAGACTGAACTTGACGCAGAGCGTGGCTCTTGACCTCCTCGCCGTGCTCGTCGTGTACGAGGAAGAAGACCTGTGGGTGGAGCTGGCTGCTGCCGGCGCCGTGCACGCACCCGAGCGACCGCTGATTCCGGCCGTACGGTTCAGCTTGCTCGCGTGCCCGGACGCGAACGCCGAGCGCGACTTTCGGTTTCCTGTTCGTGGCATACTCCGCCTTGTGATGCTACTGCGCTTGCCAGCAGCCATTGTTACCGAGCGCGGTGACCGCTGCTCTGTAGAGGAGGCCATATGCATTCTAATGTACCGCCTGAGCTATCCTAGACGGCTCCACGACATGGAAAGCAAGTTCGGGCGAGCGAGCTGCGCATTGTCAAGTATATTTTTGTGGATGGGTAGGTATGGATGCTCCTGTTCACTACGTCACTATGCTAATATGTATCTGTCGTGTGTGTTGTGCTGTCATAGTGGATATCGTAGACAGCAAAGTCGAAGAAAAGCTCTATTTTCACAAGAGACTCATCAATGATCGCATCGACTTGTACTGCACTGCCATTTCAGCACGAGCTCCTGTCACTGGGGGTTTTGCGTTTCCAGATGGCACTAAGATCCCGATCTGCCGGCCAAGTGCGCGTGCACGACGGCGTGCGGAGAACTTACAAGCCCAAGTCTACAGGGGACACAAGCGGATTCACTGCATCATATATCAAGGTATGTACTCGACTGCAGCTCTTGGTAACCCTCAGATTCCTTACTATTGTATCTCTCCTGACAAATGACACAATGCAGGGCTTACCGCTCCTGATGGTTTATGCATTCACATCTGGGGTCCATATGAAGGGCGTCGCCATGACAGTACTGTGTTTGCGGCAAGCAAGCTGCTTGCTTATTTCGAGGAGAACAACCACATTTTCGCTGGCAAGGCGATATTTGGGGATCCAGCGTACCCATTGAGCAAGTACTGCGTCACCGGGTTCAAGTCCGCGGTCTTATCAATGCACCAGCGGATTTTCAATCAAGAGATGAATGCTGTGCGCACATCTGTGGAATGGAATTTCAAGATCGTGAAAAGTACCTGGGCATTTATCTCGTACGCAAAGGGACTCAAGATTAGACTGAGTCCAGTAGGCAAGTACGTGCGTGCCGCCATGTTCCTCACGAATTGTCAGACATGCTTTCGTGGAGGAAATCAGATCAGTTCATTTTTTGGCTTATCGCCTCCATCCTTAGAGGATTACCTAGATGACTAAGCCAGATAATGTAACTAGCAAATGCAGCCTATTTCCTCTTGACTAGCAGCGTAAGTACTTGCATGAGCTGCTGTTGGTCCTCACGGCGCTGCGCCTCGGCAGCAAGACGATCCTTCCTCTCTTGCTCCCACTGCTCGCGCCGAAGCTCTAACTCCTTCTCTTTGTGCTCGCGCAGCACCTCCGCCAGCTTGGCAAACTTGTTGGGGCTCTGACTGGGCCTCAAAGTGTCCTCCTCTCCTGGCGGGTTGCGCCGCTTCAGGCGCTGGACGGCGAACTCTCGGACCACCTCACCCGCCTTCTCAGCTGCAAGGGCCTTTGTCCGAGTCTCCTCCTTGGCCTTGGCCACCGTGTGCCTATGCTCGTCGACAAGCAAGAGGACCTCGTCAAGAAGCTCGTGCTTGAGCTCATACTCTTCGGTGATGCCCGAGCTCTTGGTCGCCTTTTTGTTATTGCTACGTGCACTCTCTGGCGATCAAATAACGGTCAAACGCTCGCATGTTATGTCAGTACAGAGGGTACTTAGTAGCCATGTCACTATACACTCACCCAGGAGGAGATTGAACCGATTCTGGGCTGTCTTCGCAGTGAGGTTGTCGCGTGAGAACTCCTCAGACGCGTTTAGAGTGTCTGCCACTTCCTGTCACCGCTCCATTACTTTGCCGTAGCCGCCCTTGTACGGCTCGTCGGCGATAGTCTGCTTCAGAAGCAGCGCATCATCAGCGTCCGTGAAGTTTTTTCGCTTGCCGTCCACCATTGCAATGTCTGCAGAAAGAAACAAAGTGTAAGAATCAAGTGCTGAGGGTCTGTGTGGTGAACAGCTCACATGGATGGTGGTGAGGGCGATGGAAGCTGCCACCAGATTTGGCACTTTCACTGGGATTTTCTAGTGACGGGTTAGGGGAAGCGGTGTTTTAAACAGCTTTTCTGATGGTAGTGATGGTGAAAGCGCCTTCGAAACCTCTCTATTGTGCGCACAGATCATTTCAGCGACGATCGGCGGGGGTGGAGTCGTATGCCAGCGGCGCGTACACGTGCCGCTACCTCATCACCAACTACTGTGCGGCCATTGGTCAGTGCCCCGACATGGTGTAGCTAATGCGGGTGGATTACAGCAGCGACAGACAATTTGCCGCCTCTGGCGACAACGATGGTGGGTGTCTTCATTTTGGCCCGGGAGCCCTCAACATGCGGCGATCAGTGTGCGCCACTTTGAAGTGCACGAGGAATAGCTCAAGCTCTGATCGCTGAGCACGCGCACCAGCCGCCTTATGCGTAGCGAAGTGTAGATATAGGTTCCGCCACTTTTTCGATCATTTATCTATTGCTTCATGCGTTCTTTGAGGTATGGTGTCGCGGTGAACCCCTCGGCATACTGGTGAACTAATTAAACGGTGGCTTAGACCGCTGATCTGTATCCATCAATCTCGAAGCCGGCTCCGCTTCGTCTGCGTACGTATACTCTTAGCTAGACATTCGGTTCAATCGGTGGTAGTCTACGCCACTGCTCTGTATTTACATCGTCGTAGACATGCAACTTGTGGACGATCATAACCACTTCGAAGTCAAACTCTGACGATGAACCAGGCGCAAGTCGTGACGAAGAAGTCTCGGAAGACGCGGTCATCGGGGTGTCCATTATGACGGTGAGGCGGGAGGTGGGTGTGGCGGAGTGAGGTTTGAGAATGCACAGGGATCGCAATGGCACAGTGTTCCACTACAACTGCAATGGCTAGTACAACTCAAAGCGGAGTAGAGTCCGACACGGAAGGGGACCACCTCGTGCGAGGGGGTACCAAGTTCACGCCAATGTGTTCGGCTGCCTGTATAGATCTCTGTCCAAAGGGAGAACACGCCGCATTGGGAGTTCATCAGGTTCGATGGTCAGACCAAGGCGACGGATTCATCGGCTAAAAGCGCAGGCGATTGATATTGCGATTAACGGGTATTGCATGAGGTGTTCTATGTTTATCGAGATTATGCCTGGGGCTAGCCAAGTTCGATAAAACAAATCGCGAGCGCAAGTAGAAAGCACTTGGAGAGAGTTCACAGGGGGGGGGGGGGGGGGCGGGGGGGGGGGGGGGGGTTGGGGGGGGGGGGGGAAACAGACTCAGAGAGGCTCCAATTCAGGTAAAACCTCGGATCTAAACGGAAGTCTTGAAAGAAGTCCCTGAGG
>JAABLK010000716.1:0-18462 GCA_012295415.1 Phytophthora chlamydospora | reverse complement strand
TTGTTGCCCTCGCTCGCTGTCCTCTGTGCTGAGGCTCTTTGCCTCATTTTGCCGCTGCTTCGTCTCGTTCCAAGCGACTGCCCAGGCTCGTGACCAGGTTCGTGCAGCCGCGCTGTCGACTTCATTAATCCGAGATCTGTATCGCGCCACAGTGGCTGTCGAGATTCCATAACACTTGCCCCATGCCGCGCAGCACACTTGACCAACTATCGGCTGAAAATAGTTAAACTGCTCCCGCAGCCCATGGTCTCGGTGGCGGAGCACCGTGTCCGTTTTCTTTAGCACTGCCAACGTCGTCATGATACTCTGCTTCGTCTCCCCCCGGTCATTTGCGATAGCGAACACAGGAACTGTTCCAACTCCCCCGCCTTGCCTTGCAGGAACTTCTTCTCGCAAGAGTCCTCTTGAACGAGTTGAGTAATACTGTCGCGAAGGTCTTCGCCAATCGAAATTATGCTTGTATTCTCGACGTCGGAGTTGCTGCTATCTTCATCGCCTTCGCTTGGCAAAATCTCATTGCCGCTGGACACACTATCTCCTGAGTCTGGAGACCATGCGCTGTCTGCGCTCGCGTCGCTGCTCTACGGATCGTCTTCGCCAGTGCTTGCCTCTGGTTCCTGTTGGGTGTCTTCGGTGCTGTCCGCTGTGGCCACAGCAAGCGCTGGCAGTGCTTCCATGCCAACCTGATGCCGTCGATACACCTCGGCGTTCCCTTGTATAGACGCGTAGGGAGTCGTTGCTTTGGTACCAAAGGCTACGACACGACGGCGGGTCAGAAAAATGCTTCATGCGCGATCTTAAACGAAGCGGAAGCACCGAAAGCACCCAAAACAGACGAGTGCGCGAGAAGGGAGGCCGGCAAAGAGTTTTGCAAAAGAAAAGCGAGTAATGACGGGTCCCTAATTACTGGCACATTCTGAAGTCAAGAGTTGGCGCGATTGCCAAGAATAGCACTAAATGCCAGGTTTGTAAATGCCTACATAATTTAACTCAGAGTGTCCGAGAAAACTAGACCAACATTCGTAAATGCCTCTGGAGCTAAAAGCTCTAATTCTATGCTAGCAAGCTTTAGTGCATGCTTAAGTATCGTTATCGTTGACACTACTACCTCTGTGAGGAAAATACTGCAATCAGAAAAAAATGGCAGCCCTCCGCCTCGTTCATTTCGGTGAATATAAGAATTGCAGAGGTACGCTTTTGACTATCCTACTCCTAGTAAATAAATGGATCAAGCTCTGAGAGTTCTGTGATCGGCGAGCCGGGCAGCACTGTAGTGACCGCAGAGAGTGCAGAATGCAGCAGAAGTTTGCCTTGCAATTCCGATAGAGTGGCGATGTCTAAGTGAGCGTTGATGAGTGTCTGTATACCGCACGGCAGCGATACTGGAAGCTTGTCAGCACGAATCAAGCTGTCCTTGCGCAGGTGTCCAAGCTTGAAGTCATTGCGACCGCTGGACTCCATGATCTGCAGCATGATCATCTGCAAAGTCGGGAACGTCTTGTTCAATGTTTCGGCTGTCGTTTCGGCGAACGCACGCTGTACTTCCTCGATCAAATCATTAGTCGTGCGCAGCCTCGTGAAGGACCGAAGAGACTGGATACTGGAAAAGAAGCCTAGGTCGAGGCAATTCAGGTCAGGGCTCTGCGCTGGCTGATTCTCGAGCTTGATCGTCCAGCCATCGCTGCATCCTGCAGTCAGCACCACGGGATCATCGGCAAGTACATGTGGCCGGGCGTTATCCTGCTGCAACCGAATATGCATGTCCTTCTGGTCTTGAGGCCATCTCGCCTTAATGGCAGGGATCACGTTGTCGACCAGCATCCGCTGCGAAATCACCCTCGTGATTGATACAGGGCGGAGTTCTTCCACACCGGCAGGTCGGTTGACACTTGCTCGCTGCGTTATGTAGGGCTCCACGACAGGCCTGAGTCCAATCTTGCCATCCCATTCACTGCGGGGGCGCGACAGCGCACAGGAACATCACTTTCGTGATGTAGCGCTTGCTGTGCACATGTTGTACGGGGGGGGGGGGCTTTTCAAGGGGTGTGCCGTCCTTGCCCGTCAACACGTAAACCTGCTTCACGTAGAACCACTTGTCATCCATGTGTACAACATCGTACAGTGGATCGAGGATGTAGCCCCCGTCGGGGCCTGGTTTCACGTGATCCACACAAAACTGAAGACGAGCTAACTTGTGCGCGTTCGTGAGCAGTGGACGGGTCTGGCGCATGGCTCGCCGCAGATATCCTTCCTTCATCAGTTGCTGGATCAAATAGGTGCCCACCGTGGATACGGCTTGAATGTGGCGCTGGTTTTCACGATTGTTGACAGAAACCTCAGCCACGCGCTTGCATAGCTCCGCGCGGTCCAGTTTCTTCCTTCCTCGGGCGCACTTTCGAGACTTAACTACAGCAGTAACTCGGGGGCCCACCGAGCTGACCCCTCGCTTCCAGATCCGTCCTACAGTGAAGCGGCTTAGGTGGAAGTATGCCGCAATTCGAATGATGTCCCCGCGCTTGAGCACACCATTTCTACTTCGAAGGAGCAGGTACTCCCACACAGCCTGACGCTCTTTGTCGGTAGTCTCCATCTTGTGCACCACTGGTTACCTTGCGAAGTGAGGGAGGGAAGGAACGGAAGGCGGGAGGCAGGAGGGATCTGAAGGCGGGAGATTCAAAATTCAAAACCGGATCGCTTTTGCAAGGGTATCGCTTCTGTGTGAGCTGTAATTTGATACGAAATGTGCAATATTTTTCTCACGGAGGTAGTAGTTATTATGAATGGGCACTTTGTCAGCTCAAAAAATGACGGCAACAGCGAAGAAATGCGAATGCATAATCGCTGTATCATGGCATATTGAGGTGAAATGCGGTAGTTCCTGTGCAAAGCTGAGCAAAGTAATGTGTCTTAAGCTGGGGATTTGACAGTTTTGACTGTGTTGCAGTCGCTCCGACTTGAGTCTGTCGCGGCATTGTAAATCACATAATAAAAACAATCGTACTTAGGATAGTATAGTATAGTCGGCCCTTATTACGTTCAAAACGATGTTTTTGCTTAGAGTATTGTCAATATTTTATTCTATAAGATACACCTTTTAGATATTTGGAACCCTCCGAAAATCGGATGGTTTTGGTTTGGCTTTCTCAGACATCCTGAGTTAAAAAATGCCACCACTTATTTATTTTTAATATTTTTAACACTGGATTTGCGAGCCAAGGTCAACAGGATTGGGAAGCCACGCCAACATCACAAAATGCGCAAAAGCGATTCAGAAAAAATAACGAGTATATTTGGATAGCGCTACATTTCAGGATTACGTACATATGCGTTGCTTAGCGTTTGGAGCTGTGCATCGCGAGTTATCGCCCCCAACGTGCATGCATCTGGGCCTGCATTTGTCTACAAATGACCTGTTGGTCATGCCTCGGGAGGGAATTTTTTTTTATTCTAGTGTGATTGGATAAAATAATGAACGTGCGAGTTGGTGATTCGCTTAATTGATTGCTCATCTCTAAATTTAGGAGGCAAAGCTTGAAGTCGCTTCCTTTATTTACCCAAGTATGGTTCATTGGTTCGAAGGGCGCCGGCTAGATAAAGCTGTCGGTGGGTGGATCTGGCCAATCCTGTCGGGGGAGAGATCGTTAACTTGAATGCAACGCGGACTGAATGTGGCGACGGTCAAGACCAAGAAGCAGGAGAAGTAGGGCATCCTGCACCAAAAAATCGACGCTGTGGGGGTGTATGGAGCGCTTCCATGGGATTAAAATCTTTCCAAGGATTGATCACCGGCCCTGCCTCGTTTGAGGGCGTGGTGAGGCGGGTTAGCGGCACAAGGAAAACTTGCGAATGAGCTACTTGTCGGTCTGCGGAGCTGGTTGTTCGAGGAGCACGTCCTGGAGCTCTTGTCTAACAATACCAGTGGTTTCGAAACTACTCACTCCTATCCGGAAACCCGAATATCCTGCGAATGTTCACCATTTCCAAGGATACTCTTCGTCGTTGGGGGCAAGAAATTTGCATTGATCACCGGCCCTGCCTCGTTTGAGGGCGCGGTGAGCGGCCCCCGAGTTGATGTGCTTGCCGCGGCCTCGAGCGTGGACTCGTGACTTGTGAAGACCGATCATTCGGCGGGCGAGCGTTGTTGTTGAGCTTGCTGCTTGAGTCGGATACTGTTCAAAGCAGTTCGACAGCCATCTTCCGAGAAGTTTAATCGCAGTGGGGCTTGCTTCTCCACTTAGTAAAGCCGTCGCACCGCCGATACGCACCGAGTGTGTCGAGTAATTAGCCTCTGGCACGCCGATGCTCCTCGCCGTGGCCTTCAGTGCTTCGGCCACGGACGCCGCGCAAAGATCAGCGCAAAGGTACTGGCTTGAGATCGATATGGCACGTCTCGCCTTGATGATATGCTTGAGCGCTGAAACCGGGCAGATCTGTTTGTCGCCCAACGCATGCATGGTTCTCCAGGCACCTCTTCCAAACTGGTCGTTCTTGGCGCCCTCCAAACCGATAGTCACTGACGTGGCCCTGGTGGCTTCTGATGGTCTCCCTTCGCTGTCCGAGAAGAAAGTGTTGTGCAGTTTGAGGCAGTAGAACCGACGTTCTTGACCGATTTTGAGGTACTCGGACCTCCGAAGCAGAAAGAAAAAGCCGATAAGGAGACTGCCCCACAATAGGCGTTGATGAGGCTGCTGCTGAAAGTTGAGTCGGCTGTACAGGAGTCGTAGAAATGCCGTTGTTATTGGCTGGAGCTTGTGCACCGGAGGTGATAGGCGCTTGATCCCGCGCAGTAGAAGGGTGAAATCCGGCGACGTAGTGAGGTCGATCCCGATGTAGCGCCGGTGATACCAGCGGACGCTAGCTAGTTTGAGCTTGATGGTACCGTTGGTGTTGCCCTGATGTGATCCGTTCCAGCCGTATTTCCAGCAGTAAGCAGCGAAGCAGCCTAACTTCGTGTTGGCCGATCGACCAGGTTGAGAGAGCCAAGGTGACTACCCGAGCCAGCCGCAGAAGTCGCACCATTGACGCTAATTGGTGTGGTATTTTCCAGTGGTAGTGGTTGCCACAGCGTGTCCGCGGAGATCGTCTCCCAGCGATTCGAGAGATCGTTGAAGGGCGGTCGAACGATGACCTGCGCCCATGAATGAGATAAATTAGTCCATACTCGGTGCAGAGGATGGTCTGTAGTCCAGGCCCTGGACCCCGCGTCCGCCATGGTGTTCAGTTCACCCGGAATGTGTTCCGCCGAGCATGTAAACGAGTGTCGAAACTCCGACAAGGAGATCAACCGATTGTAAAGTCGAGCGACAGGTTGGTCACTTGAGCGCTTGTTCAGCCATGAAACTGCACTCGTGTTGTCGATTTTCATTCGTCCGTGAAGTCGATGACGACCGGAGCCTGTCCAAGCTGGACCCCAGTGCAATGCTGCTAACGTAGCGCTCATGAGCTCTCTCACATTGATTGAGTTCGCCTCTTTCGTTGTCACGAATGTCTGTCGCACCGCGTCACTGAATTGTACGCGGATGAACTGCTTGAGCTGCGGCTCGAGCACACAGAGGCCGGTATCCGATGCATCCATCCTGACTTCGCGCGATGGCGGCTGTACATCCGCAAAGTACTCGACCGGAATGCTGTTGAATTTGTGCTGGAAAGCGAGAACTGCTAGAAACCCGTTGCGATCATCTCGAACGTCGTCAAGAAGTTTTAGCCGGACGTGAGCATGTCTGAACTTCGACGCAAAGGCTTGGACGTTTTGATAAAATGATCGCGCGGCAGGAAAGCAGGTTGATACGTAACGCAAGCTGCCCAGCAGCTTGTTTATCGAGGACTTGGTGCACGTCGACTCCTCGAAAGCTTGCTGGATTCGAAGCCTTGCTTTCTCGATTTTATCCGCTGGCACCGACACTGTCCCTGTCGCTGAGTCCCAAAGCAGGCCGAGTGCCTTGGTTGAAGTCGCCCAGTTCGTAAATTTGTCTTCGTTGATGGCCGTAGGTCCCAGAACCGTTGCCATCGCTCGTCGTAGAGCGAAATTAGCCTCCAAGCACCGGGTTCCTGTGTCAATATCGACGCATGTATGATCATCACACCAAACATTGCCAACCAGCGGGCTTGGGTCAGCAGGTGCAAAGGCGCGGTGAGGTCGTTGCTGCTGGTAGAGATGATTGATGAGGGATCCAGCCAGCGAATAATATGCAGGAGAGCCACACCAGCGCACGTGCAGGGCGCTCATAGGGATGTGACGAAATGCTCGGGAGACGTCTCCAAGCATCATCAGGATAGGATGCCCAGGATATCGGGCTCGCAGATCGACGATTCTGCGTGCGATGTCTCCCGGCAGGTTGTACGAAATCTCCGGAAAATTGCTGCGGTCCGTGAAATCGTTCACGGCTCCTCCAACTGGGCAGGAGTAGTCATTGACGCGAATTGATATTGAACTGCCGGATTTCTGGACAACGCCGATCGGGCTGATGAATATGTTGGCCCAAAGCTTAAGTAAGTCAGCATGGACGATCAGGTAGCGACTGTCCTGGTGACCTTTTGCAATTTGCTCACGCACTTGATCCGCATGAATGTCGACCGCCTTGTGGTTTGGAGGTGGTCCCGCCTGTACTTGGGGTTTGTCTGGATTCCAGAGTGGCGCGACTCCATCGCGAACGACTGTATTCCAGCCTTGGACCAATTGGTGTAGACCGGGTTCGGCCGGAGTTGGTAGCTCGAAAAGATCCTTGTTGGATCTTGGGTCTGAGGGTGTCTGACCTCGATACACTTGTACGAACTCTGCCAGTGATAACCCACAACGTTGAGCGACCTCGGTATCGGCTTGAATTCGGCGCCTGTCGAACTGGGCAGCTTGCTCGGGCCGATGTAGTGGTATCTCCACGCGTCATTCAGCCGCAAACTGGCGATACTGGTGCATGCGATCGATATCCAGGCGGTGACGTACTGCTAGTTGAGACTGATTGAACTTTGAATGAGCAGCGGAACACTGTTGGCTGAAGCCTGAACTGTATTCGGCCACGGAATGTGTCTCCTGTGACTGGTGTGTGAGGGCCTGTACCCCCGAACTTGCTGCACTGGGAGCTTGTACCCCAATCGATGACAGCTCAACCACGAGTTGCAGGTCATTTTCGGGTGCCGGTGGTTGCTGCTCCGAGAAGGATATCGGGGTTGTTGACGCCGTGCCATTGGCCACCGCGAGGCGCGGCATCGGGTTCTGGCATCACAGGTCTTGAAACTCTTGGCTCAACCAGAAGAAATGCTTGTCAATGAATGCCTTGGCATCGGCGGGTAGAGCCATAGGCCTGAAGTGGGTTCGGTTTGGATCAAAGCACTGGCCAGGAGCGAGTCCTGTGCAACCCTTCTTGGAGATGTAGCGCATGCAGAGCATTTTATTGCCCTGTTTCGGTAACATACTCGATAGCTCTCGTGGAACTGTTGACGGCTTCTGCGTTCGTTAGTCTCGTGACTGGCTAGGACGGGCACCCGGAGCTGCCCGTGAGGTTCTTGATGCTACGAGTGCCGTGACTTGACGTTCTTGCTGAGACTGGAATAGCTCCATTAGATGGTCGTCGTTTATGGCGAATTCGTTGCCGATGAGCGCCGCTGTCTGAACGTTGGTGGCGATTACCTCGCTGCGGAACTTGCTGAGCTTGGAGTTGACCCAAAACACCAGCATGTTGCACGTGGCAGGGCCCGGTCGGGATAGCACTGCGTACTTTCCTATGAACGTCGCTCCCGCCTTGATGAAGCTGTACACTAATGGGTTGTAGAATTTGTCTGTGAACAGGAGCAGTGTACTAAAGGTTTCGACAATATCCGAAACACTTCGTGGCGATGTTGCTGGGTGGAGCGAGTTGGAGCGGCCAAAGTTGTTCATGTTGACGCCGTTCATCGTTGGCTGTTGCTTGAGTTCTTCCATGAAGCGGCGAAAGCGCATCAATGAGAGCCCTCGTACACCAAAACTGAAGTCGTAGGCGAGACGGAGCACCGGGGGAGTTGCCAAAACCTGCGTGTGGCGGCCCTGTTGCACATACTCTAAAATAGCTTGAACATTCTTACCTCTGAGTGAGGGGTGAGCCACGGCGTCGTGTACGTAGCGTTCCATCTGTGATGGCCTGAATGACGATGCCTGGGCGTCGCTTGGCAGCGAAGGTGTCGGGTTCTCGATATGGGAGGTCGGGCCCGTCCGCATCAGAGTCTCGTGTGCGCTTGCGTAGCTGCCTGTTCTGAAGTCGGACAAGGCTAATGTTGGCTTGCTCGGTTGGATCATCTGTTTTTCCTTCGTCCTCTGAATCAGTGAACGCCATATCGATATAGTTAGTAATCCGCAAGTCAGATGGAGATCGTGCGGGTGCGGAGGTTGGTGCTGCTGCAAGAAGACGGTCGACAAACACGTCGTGCGGGCTGGTGCTGCCTCTGCCCATCTCACAGTCGACGATATGTTGACGGCGGACCATGCCAACTGCGAGCGTGTCTGATCGTATGAGCGGGACCTGCTCTTCCGGGCTAAAGTCCACGCTGAGCATCGTCGAGAGGACACTAGCAGGAATACCGGACCTGCTCTTGCCACAAGCTACGATCACCTCATTTCTGGCGATCCAACAGCTCGAACGCATTCATCACTGTGGCATTGACGGTGGCACCGGTACGCAGCGCGTAATTCAGTCGGTCGACAGAAATTACACTTTGGGGGCCCGTGAGTGGAAGTTGACGGATGTCACTGCCGGAGCGGACGGTCAGCACAGCTGCGCCGTGCTGCATGATATAACCTGACACCAGGCCGTACGTCCACTAGCCGCAGGTTATGCCTGTGGGTTGCACAAATCCAATCGGGTGGCCGACGTAGGATCCTGGCCATAGCTCTGTCTCCTCAGCTCCCACGATGCGATGGCGGATGGTCGCACACTTGACTTCGAACTCGTTGGATTCCTCTGTGTCGTCCGGCCCTGTCGTTCGCACGATGGCGGTCGCGCCCTGCACCTTGGTGACAGCCACGTACGTGAACCCTTCGAGTGTCCCTACGTGGGGGGGGGAGGGGGGGGGGGCGATGAAGGCGATGGAGCCGGTGGAGACGGACGGGTTCTGCACAGCTTAGGGAGGAATCAGCTGTAAGGAAGGCTTGGACTTTAGCGGCACAAGGAAAACTTGCGAATGAGCTACTTGTCGGTCTTCGGAGCTGGTTGTTCGAGGAGCACGTCCTGGAGCTCTTGTCTAACAATACCAGTGGTTTCGAAACTACTCACTCCTATCCGGAAACCCGAACATCCCTCGAATGTTCACCAAAGGACGAGCTCTCGCGCTCGTGTGACGCGCTCGTGCAGATGGCCACGGCGAACGACAAGGGACGGGATGTCGGCCTTCATGTACCTTTGCAAAGTATCTAACGTGTGTCGCTGGTCTGACCTGGTGCGCATTTTGCTCGAAAAGCACGGAGTGGACGCGAACGCGAACGATGAACACGCATTGACCCCGTTGATAGTGGTCTGTAGGTCCTTTGAGATCAACCCGGAGTTTCTGAGTGCGGGTGGGGCGGGGTGGCGGAGCTGCTCATCGAGTACGGAGCTGCCGTCAACACCAGAAGTGGCACTGAACCGACGCCGCTAATGTTTTCTACGGTATTGGTATTGATATGATTGTCGAGGTGGCCGACCTCAACTCACGCGACAAGAACAGACAGACCTTGTTGATGCTAGCTGCTCAATGCGGAAAGCTGCAGACTACACAGCTGCTGCTGGACTTGAATGCCGTGCGCTTGCCGTTACGTGTCTGCAGGATGAACCGAACGCCGTCCTGCACCGTGAACTCCGTCCTGCACGTCCTTGAACCGCATCTTCAGCGTATACGCGGTCTCGTTCAGCGGCTTGTACATGCTCGGCATCTTCCGTGACGACTCCAAAATGGGCTACGACGTGCAGATGCCCACCACCGCGTCTTCGCCCTGCGCGTTCAGCAGGAACTCGCCGTGCAGCTTGTTCTCGCCGTTGACCGGGTTACGCGTGAACAGCACGCCCGTGCACGGCAAGTCCCGTACATTATGGCCTGCATGTTCACAGCCGTTCCCTTGAGGCTGCAGTCTTGCAAGGAATTTGTTCGGCACAACGCCGCAAAGCTGGCACATATTCCAGGTAGAAAGATGGATCTCCGGTCACCACCATTTGTGGCTGCCCCGACAGAGTCCTGTCCAGTTGCATATGTATGCCCTTTCAAAGTTTTATTCATCAAATACCAGTGACCACTTCTGGCTCAGAGTGTTGAGTTGCCATTTTGAAATGTCTATAACTACGCGGGTTATTGACATCTCATTGCATGTGATAGTGCTATCAACTCGTATTATGCAGAGCTACTGCATGACATTATCAGTCCTATGGATTTCGCTTTCGCGCATTTCATAATATTTAGACTAGTTGCGAGATTCGCGACCTTTGACTCGCAAATCCAGTGTTAAATTAACAGTACGATACATCTGTATGAACGGCGTGAAAATGAGAGCGAAAACATCGTGCAGACTGTTGCAAACTACTCGGCGAGCGGACCTGTGCTGACGACGTGCGGAGGCGAGGGCGTCTCGGGCGGGTCCGCTATGACTACTGGATCTGCCATGACCAGCGGAGCGCCGCCAGGTGAGCTGGCAGTAGCAGGGACACCCGGCTGACGTCCCTCTTCTTCACGAGTCCCTAACGAAGGTATCTCCCATTTGATGTTACTGAGGACAACACTGAGAACTTCTCAGTCGTCATGTGTGGACACGCATGATAAAATGTAGCCATCGCTTTCCCTCGCAACTTGCGTGGGACTTCAACGTCTGAATTGCAACAGACCTGCTTGGACAGACTTTCTCGCTCGCCACCACCGCAAACTCACACGCACCTTCTGTTCGGCGCCATGTGTCCGACGGGAAGATCGTATTTGGCCAGAGCCCACGTCGCTTTGCCTAATGCGGTGGTACATCTGAACGCCTCGTGATGCCCACCCTATCCTTATCCTCCCACAACGCGTTAGTCTCAACTGCTTCCGAGTTGGCTCACTAAGCGCTGGCGTTCCATAATGACCACGCAGGCTAGTCCAGCCATTCTGCAATTTGCCCGCTTCGACCCACACTACCGCCTTACCCCGGCCCTCGAATATGACCAAGTCGCTCGTTTTGTTCGTCGTAGCACTCGCTGCTCTCATCCCACGTGACGTGTCGGCCACCCACCCCGTCGCTCAACAAGCTGCCCGAACGGAAGCCCATGACACCGAGCGTCAACGATTCTTGAGTCGCAGCCAGCGCCTCCTGGCCGCCTGCTCGAATTCGGAAGCTGGTCGTAAGCTTCGAGATGAAAGCGCCTTGCGTCGGGCTGCGAAACTCGAGGAACTTCGTGCCGCGCGACGACTGGACGCTTCGACTGTACTGGTCACTAGCCACAAAACCAACCTCACCGATGTGAGCGTGGACACGTATCCAGCGTACCTTTTCGGAGACGACGACAGCCCCAAGTGCATTCTGGCCCCGGAGACGACGCAGACATCCTTCTACGTCTCTGGTGAGCTCTACCGCCAGGACATAGCGGAAGACGAGACTGGTGCCGCGCTTTCAACGGAGCTGCAGTTCATCGACGTCAACACGTGTACGCCAGTGTCCGATCTGTGGGTCGACTTCTGGCACAGCAACGCGGTTGGAGTGTACTCTGGAGTTGTCGGCTCCAATGCAGGAGAGAGCACAGATACGTCAAACGTGGACGCAACGTTCTTACGGGGACTCGTTCAGACAGATTCCTACGGACTCGTAGGCTTCACAAGCATTTTTCCGGGCCACTACGCGGATCGAGCTCCTCACATTGACATTGCCGCCACGTACGGCGGTAGTTTCCAGAGCAACAACACGTACGCAGGCGGCTCAGTCATCCATGCCGGAGAGCTGTTCTTCGACCAAGATCTAGTCACGGAGGTTGAAAGCACGTACCCGTACGTGAGCAACACGCAAAATCTAACGTTGAACGAAGCCGACGAGGGTCTCATCGAGGCAGCTGGCTCTGGTTACGACCCAGTCGTGGAGTACGCACTGCTCGGTGCTACAGTCGAAGACGGCGTGTTCGTGTGGATCTCGATTGGAGTCGACTTGACGGCAAGCAACAACGTGACGGCTGCGGGTGCACTTACAACCAACGGTGGTGTCCAGTACCGCTAAAACGCGACTGGGACTTCATTCCCGAGCGTGTGCAAGTTGCTCTGCTGCGAAGCATTTATCTTGTACTCTTTTTAATGAGCCTCAAATACCAATTCCATTGTCTATCAAGCCATCGTTCATGCTGTCGTCTAAGGTGGGAGCTCCCAGGATGTGAACTTCGTGATACCGACACTGGGAACATTGTTGGAATGTATGATCCGAACGCCATCGCTGTTGGCGTCGAAGTGCAGCACAAAATAGCTTACGTCAGTACAGGCTCGGCTCGAGTCAGCATTTGCAAGGCAGAACTTTGTACGTATCGCGCAGAATCGGCTTGGTGAGATGCATTGTAGTCAAACTGCTGTTCTGAATATCCTTCAGTGATGCTGTGCCTCCTCAAAGGCACACAACGTGCTAGAAGGTGTGTGAGAGTGCATGTGAAGGACCCAATGGCGGCATTGTTGGTGGTGCCATGTGCCATTGGTCTGAACCAGCAAATCGTTTACTGACCGGCGTCATCTCCAGCGGTTCAGCATCCGCGCAACAAGCTGGTGTTCTAGCTCCTGAACGCCCCGATAGCATTTCCTCTCCAGTGGTATTCCCAACCGCTAATATATCGTGTGGTGAAACTGGCCACGCTATTGCAGTTCGTCGATGTCAACAAATGCTCGTCGAGGAAGGATCGCTGGATCAACTTCAGCTTCGAAGTCGCACCGACGAAGATTAGCACTACCTTCCATACTGCAAATGAAGAGTCTTGGTCTAAGACAGTCGGTTTTTCGTGGACTCGCTCAGACGGATTTTGCAAGCTTCGAAACAAATTTGTTGCGCCGCTGATCCCCGCCTCAACGTTCTGCGGCGTTCAAAGACGTACTTGAGCAATAAATCTGCGAAGGAAAGGACCCACGTCGGAGATCTCTTCCTCAACCAGGATTTAGTGACCAAGATCACAGCTACCAGTGGATACTACGCCAGCTCATAAAATGCTCTTATATTCGGACGCCAAGGACTTCTCAGAGGCAGTGGCTGTCACGCTATACGCGGTTGAAACTCAATTGAGTGGATGCTGGTAAAATTGAGAATGAATTCAAAGTGAAGAATGAACGAGCTAGGAACTAGAAAGGCAAATCCTAGGCTGTTCACTAGCTGAGCTATCTGTGTACAGCCATCATTTGAGGTGCTGCAGTGGCTCAGCCACAATTCGTGGGAGACGACCGTGGACAAGCTCTTGTCGTAATGGTTAGCCACAGCATCTGGTGATACCATGACACTCCACCCGTTGAAAAGCGCTAACGGTGAGCGCGAAGATCAACTCCGTCGGGTGAGCAGGTAGCGCTCAATGAGCCCTCGAGCTTGAACAAGATTCTCTTCCGGCTCCCATGAGTCTTTTGTCGGGCCATACCAGCGAACCCTGAACTGCGTCTTTTTCTTCCGTACGCGGCGCCCGACTATTTCTTGAACTTGGAGCCCGTCGTGACCGCCTCGCGTGATTAAACCGGGAACGTCGTTGAGGCGCCGGGAATTCGGATCGAACACGTATGGCCTCAAATAGGAAACATGAAATTCATCATGGAGGCGAAGTCCTGGAGGCATACCGAGCTTGTAGGTGTCAGGTGTTGTAGCAGCGATGATGGGATACGGGCCGATAAACCGTGGTGCGAGCTTTCGCTTCCCGGTGGTACCGAGATGATGAATATCCAGGTTGGACGTATCGAGCAGGACTTGATCTCCTTCAGCGAGCTGGTATGTTGGCCGGTTGCGATCATAAAAAAACTTCATGGTAGCTTGAGACTGCGTCAACATGTCCTTGCACTGCTGCAGAACCACTTGCTGGTGCTCAACGAAAGTCACGGCGTTTGAACGAGTCTGGCGAGATGATGGTACTGCCACGTCAGCCACGGATCGGGGTATGTAGCCGAGGTCAGCGACGAAAGGTGCCATGCCGATACTGGAGTGAACCCGCGAATTGTAAGCAAATTCGGCGAGGCTCAGCTTGTCGTTCCAGTCGTTATGCCGAGCGTTGACGAAAGCACGGAGGTAATCAGCGACGAAGTGGTTCGTTTTCTCGGTTTGCCCGTCGGTTTCTGGCCGGAATGCAGAGCTGAGCTGGAGCTGAGTCTGCTGAAAAGACATGAGCTCGGACCAAAACTTGGACGTGAACTTTGAGTCACGATCGGAAACAATACTGCTGGGCAAGCCATGCAGTTTTTGGTAGTGGTCACGAAACAAACGTGCCGTATCTGTGGCCGTACTCGTTGTAGTAGTCGGAATGAAGTGCGCCCGTTTCGTGAGGCGGTCGACGATCACCAGAATGGCGTCGCACTCAGACCGGCGGTCGCGAGGCAAGCCCGTGATAAAATCCATGGAGATATTCGTCCAGCGATTCGAAGGAGTCTCGAGCGGATGCAGGAGTCCAGCAGGTTTTCGATGAGAGGCCTTGATCCGCTGGCACAATTCGCATGAAGCGACGTAGCGACGTGTAGAGCGATCCATCCGCAACCAGTAGAACTTGGCTTGGACCGCCAGGAGTGTCTTCAAATATCCTGGGTGTCCGCTGGTAGCCGAGTCATGGTGTTCGTAGAAGATTGCATTGCGGAGGTCGGTGTCATCAGGCACGCAAATTCGGCGGGGGTCGTCGGGGTTAGGCTGGTAGTAGAGAACATCATCTTCGACGAAAAAGTGGTCGACATTTGCTCGCAACGTGCGAGGCACTTCGACCGGTGGTGTCGAACTGGGGTCACCAGATCGCTCCCGCAGAAACTTGTAGAGAAGCCCAAAGCTGGAATCGTGCGAGTACAGTCGACGACATTGCTGTAAAATTGTCGGTCTGGAAGCCATATAGTTCAGGAACGCACTGTCGGCAGTGGTTTCGTCTTGCTGCGTGGTAAGCTGCTGGAGAAGACTTGCCAGAGAAACATGTTGAGCTGAGTTGTCTGGTTGAAATTCCGGGCTGCGAGAAACAGCATCAGCGACGACATTCGACGTTCCAGGGATCCAACGGAACAAAGGCTTGTAAGAACCCAGCTCGTTCAGCCACCGCGCGAGTCGCTGCGAGCAAGTTTTCTGTTCGAGAATGCTCTGCAGTGTCCGGTGATCCGTGTTAACGAAGAAAGGCTTGTCGATGAGGTACACGCGCCAAAGTCGCATGGCGTGGAGAGCAGCCAGGAGCTCCTTCTCTCGCGTTGGGTACATTTTCTCCGCTGTCGTGAGCTTGCGGCCGCCATAGCCGATCACGCACTCCTTGTTGTCTTCATCCAACTGGTACAGGTATCCACCGACGGCATAGTCCGACGCGTCCATGCGAACATGAAATGGCCGCGAACTATCAGGGTGAGCGAGTATCGGAGGTTCTGAAAGAAGTCGCTTCAGCTCTTCAAATGACCGTGTCTGCTGATCGGAGAGGGAGATATGCTCGTGCTTCCCGCGTCCTCGGCATGCTTCCATGAGCGGTGCCGCTATTTCAGCAAAATTCTCACAGTACTTGAGCACGTACACGCACGTTCCAATAAAGGATTGTAGTTGCCGCTTGGTGCGCGGCAGTGGCCACTCGCGAATCACTCGAACTTTGTCAGGATCCATGCGAATTCCATCACGACCGAAGTAGTCACCAAGACAAGGTATTTCGCTAGCGCAAAACGTGCACTTCGCGAGCTTGACGTAAAGCTGTTGCTCCTCACAACGCTTGAGCACCTTGTCGAGAGCATCCAAATGCTCTTCCAGTGATTGACTCTTGGTGAAGACGAAGAGATCGTCAAAGTAAGCACGGCAGAAGGAACTCTGATCGCTGAAAATGCGCTGGATCATCCGATTGAACGCGGCCGGACTGCAGGCGAGGCCCATAGGCGTCACCAGGTATTCAAACTGTCCATCCGGCGTCGAGAAGGCCGTGTATTGGATGTCCTTTTCGCGGAGACGCACTTGAAAGAACCCCCACAAAAGATCCATTGCCGAAAAGTAGTACCCACCAGCCATGGCATCGTAGATATCCTCCTTCCGAGGCACTGGAGTAGCTGGTATTCGAAGCTTGGCGTTGATTCCTCGGAAGTCGTGAACAATACGCCAGCCAACTGCCTTCTTGACACAGAAGGTTGGCGCGCAGTAAGGCGATTTAGACGGCCGAATGATGCCTGCCGCCAACATTTCCGCTGTCCACTCGCGAATTGCTTGCTTCATCTCCTCACTTAGGCGAAATTGCTTGCGGGCCACCGGGATGTCATCCGATAGTTCAACTTCTGCCTCGACGTCGACGGTCCGTTGGGGTGCCACGTTCGGGAGCTCGACTCGAAAGACTGTATCCTTGTACTTCAGCAGCACCGCTTCTTCAGGGCGTCCATGGAGTTGTTCCCATCCTTGCTGGAGCTGACGATTGGCCTTTTCGGACGGTTCTTCCGCGACACGTACTGCAAAGCAGAACTCACCATCTTCAGCTTTCATGCGACGGAATTGGCAGTGCGAGATCACTTTGGTGTTGCCAACCGCCGAGACGTAGTCGTGCTTGGCATAGAAGAGCAGCTGATCAACTTGGTCATCCTGGCGTCGGGGCATGCGATTCTTGCGTCGTCCACCTCCAATGAAGGCACCAATTTCGGCTCGAGGACATGACTTAAGCGCGATACCAGTTGTTGAACCGCGCGGTCGTATCACTTTTGTAGACCAATCGATGTCAGGATTCACTTCCTCCAACCAAGGCAGTCCGAGCATCACATTTTTTTCTTCAGGAACTTCCATCACGAAAACTTCCGACTCGTACGATGCAAACCCGTCCAGAGACAGAGTGATGCGGGTACTGCGTCGTGGAATGCTCATGCGCCGGCCACCACCGAGTTTAACCTCGAGAGGTTGCGGCGATGTCTTGATCGGCAAGCGCAGAGCGGATGCTACTCGAGGGTCGATGGCGTTGAACGACGCGCCACTATCGATGAAGATTGAGACAGAGGCATCCGCCACTCGTCCTCCAGAGCACAAATAGCCGTAGATTTTCTCCTTCTTTCGTGACGCAGCTTCATCGTCTTGATAGTGAAGCTGGGCCGGGAGAGGGCGACTAGAACGTGTACGGCGACCACGCTCTAGCTGTTTTGGCCCGATGGGTTGCCAACCCACCGAGCCTACGCGTTTTTTGTGGCTGATGTCTTGGCGTCTGCCTTCTTCTTGTAGCAGACAGCCTCGGCATGGCCTGGTTTGTCACAATAACCACAGGGTGGTCGTTCCGCGCCGTTCCCAGGAGCACTGGTGTTCTTCGACGACTTGGAAGACACGGTCGAGTTCTTTCTTTGGGCTTGAGGTCTACCAGTGGGCTTGTCACCGCTCTGATCTTTTCTCAGGCTAGAGCTGGACGATGCCTCACGGGAATCCTCGAATCGTTGCGCCAGTTCGATGACGTCCTTGAACTCTGCGGGCACATTCTGTGACACAAAAGCGCTGGTATCAGGACGGAGGTTTTGTTGATAGAACCACCGCTTGACGAACTCAGGTAGTTCACCATCGAGCTGGGACATCAGTTGCAGGAACTTCGTGGTGTAGGCTTGTTGGGTCCCGCTCCAGCGAAGGTTGTGCATCTTCGAGAGCACCTTGTGCTGGTAGTCAGCTTCCCGAAATCGTTCACGGATTCGCTGCTTGAAAATGGTCCACGTAGCCGGTTGCTCACCTAGCGAGATCTTGAAGTCTCGATACCAGGTTTGGGCCGCAGGACCGAGATTCGCGAAGATGGTGTTGACGAAGTCGGATGAGTTGCTCTGCATTTCTTCGGTGTAGCTCGAGTAGTACTGCTCTGTACTGAACAACCACAGCTCCAAGTCGTCGTTGGCCTGTCCGTTGAACTGAGGCGGGTTGCCCGTCTTCTTCAGTGGCCGCTGGGCTGCCGCATGAGCTTGAAGCATCTGCTGCTGCAACAGCACTTGCTGCTGGAGCATCTGGGCCATCTGCTCTTGGTTCTGGCGTTGGACAGTGCTCATGAACTCGAACATCTGCCTCATCATTGCCATGTTGTCCGCCGCCGGCGGCTGGGCCGGGTGCGATGTAGCGTTGCCAGTGTCGCCTTGTGGTTGAGCATGATCAGTGCTCTCAGAGCGACTGGCGTCCGCCGCGGTGTCTTCCTCACGTCTGCGTCGCTGCTGACGGGGGCGTGGGTTTGGACTCTGGTTCCGTGCCATGGTCGAAGCTTCTTGACCGATCGAAGATTGCCGATGTGTCTTGCGTCGAGATAGCCAACCCGTAGATGCGTCTTACGCTTCAATAGTTTTAAAACTGTCACGCTATACGCGGTTGAAACTCAATTGAGTGGATGCTGGTAAAATTGAGAATGAATTCAAAGTGAAGAATGA
>JAABLK010000715.1:0-18561 GCA_012295415.1 Phytophthora chlamydospora | reverse complement strand
CCGCAAGTTGATGCTCTCGGTGTTTGGCGCTTGTGGTGGTTGGGCAATAAAGCGGCTGGATATCCTCCTTTCCGGGCACTGCATTCCTGTGACTTCTCGGCAGCTAATCGAAAGATGTACTCGGAGTAGTCCGTACTTGTACGCCACATCGAAACCGGAATCACAGCATCCAACAACAGCGAAATGCAACGACCTTCGAACCAAGAGCAAGCTGACAGGCTTTATTACCTCGGAATGGCGAATGTGCCATTAAAACCATCAAAACACCCGCAGAAGCAACGTCCCGAGCGAGCTGTCACAACACTGCGCCGTATTCGAGAAACCATCCACGACGCAAACCCAAATGCACGCTTAGTGCCATTTCACAACAGAAAACGAAAGAAAAACAGCAGTAAGTAGTCAGTAAATGCCATTATCTTGTTCATTCCATACCGTGCGAGGGCGAGGCAGACGAGCGACCAAGCTTTCCCCTTTTGATGGTTTGGACGAGTGCTGAGCCAAAAATGGCAGCCTAAAGTCCGCCCTACCGGGTTGTGGTGACTTCTCTGGGTTTCACTGTACGGCGGCGACCATGTGATCTCCTTGCTCGTCGTCTTGAGCATCTTGTGGTACGACACCAGCGCTTAAGGCGACCTGGTGGCCGAGCAGTGGCCTCCGTTCACTCTGCAAGCTGCGTAGCACTCTCGATGTCGTTGAAATATGACTCTGCGAAACAGCCAACACCTCTGTCCGAATTACAACCAATCATGTTCAGTTACTTTACCGTTACCACTTCAGGTTACGGGATCTCGACACAAGTCATTGACGGTGAGTTTCAAATAGAAACTTTCGTCATCTTGGAAATGTCGACATTTTGAAGCGAAGATTTGCTTTCTCAGCAACGTGGGGTTGTAGTTTCTGAAGGTACGATTTCACTACTACTGTACATGTAGATGTAGTGAAAGCAGAATAGGTAAAGTGCAGACTTCTTGGCCGTTCGGGTGACACTAGCTTGCGTCTGACGTTGGAATCAAGGCTCACAAAAACAAACACAATTCGTAGTTTGACATCGTAAAAAAAATTGAGAATTTTTTATGAACGGAGTTTGATCAATGTAATGATGAGATTTTCTCGGCTGTACACGGCTGTAACTGTTAAGTGCAAAGCTAAACGTATACAAGGACGCAGAGTCGAGAGGGTAGTTCTCCTCAATCCAGTAGCTGCTTTCGCGGTTGGAAATGGATGGTCCATAACGTTCTTCAGGTTTGCAGCTCGTCGCTGGCGAATGATGGGTGCTGAGTGTGAAGCAGTAAAACAATCTCGAAGTGCATTGCAAACATGGCTTGTACCATAGCTTCAGCGATATCGACGGCTGCACACTAGGGAATTAGGTACTGAGCCACCTCGAATTGTCTCGTAGTGGGGTTGAGACAGGCCTCGGAAAATACAATAACATACTGAATTGCTTCGAGGCAGTTAGCGTAATAACGACGGCAATACAAGGACAAACAATAATAAGTATGCCGCAATTATTGACAATTCCTCCATTAACAGTGCTAAGTGTCAACGACAAGCCATGCAGCCGTGACACCTACCTATAGCAGGCTGATGACATCCCACATTCCCTTGTTAGCGCGCAGCAAAATCAGCATCTCGAAGTTCGCAGGAAGCAAGCTGCTGCGTTGCGGTGTGAGCACCCACTTGCACTCCGAAAATAGACGTTCGCAGGCGTTAGACGTCGGGAGAACTAGCGTTGCCAGACCGGCGTATTCCACTCGCTCACCGTGACGCCTCTTGGACTCGACTTGGCTGAAGATCTGCGCCGCGTAGTCACCATCGCGTTCTTTGCGCTTGCTGCCACTAGCGCGCTTGCTCGACCCCTCGGGGGCGCTCCAGACGCTTCAGCGCGGCAGCTTCCGTCGGCGACGGGTTCTCACAAAATGCCAGCTTGACCAAGCCGTTCTCAGAAGCAGCAGAGTGTACAATTTTAGATGTCGGTTTCAGGTGCATACCCATAATTGGGTAATCAGCCACAACCGAGTCAAAGAGAAGGCGCACCTCGCTCATCGCCGTCGTCTCGCACTGCAAACGCTTGCACACACTGTCATGCTTCCGTCTTGTTATAAACAGCTTACACGTTACGGAAAAGCTCAATACCAGCTTCCGCATCCTGGCTCCCATCGTCCAGGGGCAACAGCACCAGCAACGTGCGTTGGAGTCGACCTCCAACCACATAGAGAGCGTCGACGCCGATGAAGTGCATGGGCAAGTGGCTCCGGCCGTCGAACAGTAATCCGAAGAGGGTGCCATCTCCTCGGTGATTACGACCCCCAGCTTCTTCGCCACCGCAATCATGTTAGTCTTGAGCGCCTTGGAGTTGGTTGGGCGCCACTTGGACATGGACCTGGTCCTCTCGTCGTCCACCTCGCACAGTGGCATGCTCCGCTCGACAACCCACCGCAACCAGTAGAAGCGGTGGGTTCTTTCCTCCGAAACGAAGCCAAACGCTTGGAGGGGCTGCGCGGTTCCGCGGTGATGGGCGGCGAACTGCTCGCGAAAGGCCTCGTGACGGCTTGCCAGGTGCGAGATCAGATTGGAGTAGCCCGTTCGGGGCAGCTTCTCCCGGTCAGCGCCACAGAGCTTGCACCGATGACTGCCTTGATCTTGAGGCTCGAAGAAATGCGCAGACGTCTCTGTTTGCAACCATTGTCGTAGATTGTACAGTGAGACCACAGTATTACTCCAAAATAGAGCTAGCCACAAGCTCAACAATCGTTGCCAGCCACTCACCATACTCTAACGATGTTCCCTGTCTTTGATTGACACCAGGGACTGTGAAAGTTGACCGCAAAGTGAACCGGGCGTTTTGAACCGGCCTGCCTCCTATTGGACATAATTGTATTGCCATTATTGCGGAAATTTATTATTTTATTGGTTTGAGACTGACCCAATAATCTAAATTACAATATAAAAAAACAGTAATACATGTATCAGCCATTGCAGCACTACCAAATTCCCGTTGCACGAAGCTCTAAGCATTGCTGCAGAAGTGCAGCCTTCTGTCCGATTCGCTTTCAACCACTCAAGCATCGTTATTTGGTCCTCCACGACAGCCTGGTTCGTGGGAGACTCTGTAAGCTACGCGATCCATAGCTGCTGTTGTACATCCTTCGGAGCAGTTAGAGCGCAGCCACTCGACGATGTCCAAATGACCTCTAGCTGCGGTCCAATCCATTGCAGCAGCAGTGCATTCTTCCGAGCGGTTCGTATGTAGCCACTTCACTACGGCTAGTTGTCCAGCACCAGCGGCAGCATCCATAGCCCTCGTGGTACACATTGCGGGGTGCTCACAGGAATCGTTTGATTCTTCCGTTTGGTCTTCAACGCTACGTCAATTCGATCTAGGAACTGGACCACTTCAAGATGACCATTTTGAACAGCCGCTTCCCCACGCTCCATTTCTCACTCTCGATGGCTTAAGACCTCTCGCCCAAACAAACTCCAGTAACGCAGTCGACCCAGCGTGACTGAAATCGCACGCCTCGCGCAATGTCAAGTCCCTAGCTAACCAGCAAGTCTGTTATAGCGACGCCCACCACGTTGGAAGCATTGATTTCAGGCTTCTGGCGCACACACAAGGCGCACAGGTGCGAGCGTGGAAACCTCCATGGGGAATCGAAATCTTGACGAGTGTTTTTCTCCCCGTCGAAAACGGTTCACAGAATAAAAGCGGAAATGACAAGGGGTCAAGTCAAGCGTCAAGGTCCAACCCGATCTGTCCATATTGGAGGCACAGTGATGAAAGCTTCATCCAAAAGATCCTTTACCAGAGTCCCTCTCTGCAGACTCTGGCAATGCACCACTCTCATCTTGACGACATAGAGCTGGATAGTGCTGCCAACCACACGACGAACTCCTATTTCATGCCAAGGTTCCTTTCCTGCACCAAGAGAATTAACCGAGCGACCAAAGTGAGGAATGCCATGAATGCGAGCAATAGATTAGTAGGTTACAGCTTGTCGGGCTCATATCGTGCAGTGCGTGTCGTGTGCGTGTCGTGTCTTCTGCGTGTCTCGAGGGCTGCGGGCGACAGCTTCAACTCCTTCATCGTCGTATTGACTCAGCTTGATGGTGGTCTCAAGTCGTCGAAGTGGCCGTGCGTCTTGCCGCTCGTGTGGGGTGAAGACTGCGTTCGTGGCTGTATCTCGTCCGGCGGTGTAAATGCTGGTTGTGTTGCTTAGTCGGACACTTCCTCTCTGCGCAGCGAACCGCGCGCGAACATGATGGACTCGTCGCCCATGGCCAGCATGTGTCGGGCCTTGACGCCGGTCTCTTCAGCGGCGTCGACGTTGGCAGTGGCGACGGCGAACGCCAGTACGAGCATAGCAATGCAGCTGAAGAACTTCATCAGTATCCAGGACGAATCGATTCCGAGTAGTTTCTGGAGGGCAAATTGAGGAATGAGCTGTCCAAGCAGCGGACCTCGAGGTCTTGTCACACGGCGACTTGGCCAGGAGAAGTGGGACACTTTGAGACGGATAGATATAGTCACTATCACGAAATAGTGGCATTATCCCATAGAACTATCATTTACCGCGGACGAATGAGACTGCCCCATGGCGAGAAACAGACGATGTGCCGACCATGCCGTGTCCAGAAGAGCTGCTCGGATGTGACCGGCCAAGGCAGTCTCTGCTGCACGACCGGGTGGCGCTCCAAAGCCACAAAATGCGGCGTCTTGGGCGCTCGGCTGTTCCATCGTATCAGCCCGTCCGGACAGAATCTTCCACAGCCGCATGGCCGGCAGTTGTCGCTATTGGCAACTCGCCATGCATTGTCGAGAACTGCAGTGACGTCAAGTTTGCAGGCGAAAAGACTTCGAAGTGCTGTACGCCGCTGCATGGTAGGAAGCCGCAGCCTGGCACACTGTAGCTTCGCTCTGGAAGGCGAATCTCTACTATCCAGCGTCTTCCCGACCTGAGCACAGCGGCGGCGGCTGTTGCACGGGCAGTGCCGTGTTCTCGGCCGGTTCAAAGCCGTCTGTTATGCGGTGCTTGGTGGCGCGATAGGCAGGCCGAAAGCGGGCATCGAGTTCATTATGTAATGGGATAATGGGCTTATACGCAGGGGGTTCGTCGACTACGGTACCAACACGATACATCGTACGTTCACGCGCTCTCCCCAACGGAGCGCGGCTGCTAATAAATAGGCGGAAGAGAGGCATCTCAGGCTCTGGTCGCCTGGAACAGGAGGGTGCTGCCACATGCTCTAGACGATCTGGCGGCGCCAGGGCAGCGTGGGTTTCCGGAAGACCGAGGACATGGCGTCCTCCGTGCGGCTCAGCAGACTCGAGGCCTGCTCCGAGAACTTCTCCACGTCCTTCTTGCTGTAGAAGAGCTCGGGCACTTGGTCGTCGGGCACCGTGGGGATGGTGCGCACCAGCACGCTGCCAAAGAAGGACACGCGGCGCTTCTCGACCGCGGCCTTGTCGCCCTGCTCCTCCATGGAGGCGCTCTTGACGCGCCGCACCTCGCTCCTCATGGCGAGCTGGTAGAAAGCCGAGACCCACTGCGCCTGATCGGCGCGGCTGAACATGCGGGCCAGCAGGTCGCGGCCATCCGAGAAGGTGAACTCGACGCCCAGGTCGTTCTTGGGCGCCACGCGGCCGCTGACAAGCTCCAGAGCTTCCAGCACATTGCGCCGGTAGCTGGCGTCCTGCTTGCTCTGGAACACCAGCAGCTCCGTGTCGTTGAGCACGAGGAAACGCGTGTTCCAGGTGAGCACGTTGCGGCGCTTGATGCGTGCGTAGCCCTCGCAGTAGATGATGGAGGAGACAGCGGGCTGGTCCAGGCTGAAGCGACGGTTCTTGCTGCGGTTGTTGTTGCCAGCGGACGTCGGCGTGGAGGTGCTGAGTCCCGAGTGACGTCGGTGCACATTGCTGACACTTGGGGACCGACGAGTCATTGTTGTTGAGGTGGGGCCGGAAGCTCTTGGAAGGTGTTTGTTTGGTGAATGAAGTGTGAGGCCGAACGGCAAACGAAGAGAACAGCTGCTCCAGGTGTAGGTGGGAAGACCCCGACCAGCAACCGCCCACGTTTTGGCCAATGGCAGGCAAGTTGAAGCCAGAATAGACATGCAGGAGGGAAGACTGCATAGTGAAAGCAAGTGAGATAGGGTGTCGCGAGTAATGCGCGCAGACAGGGCATTTTATCTCCCCTTTTCGAGCAATTGGAGTGGCACACACGAAATAGAGCGCAAATGGATGATCACCGCGCCGGCGATACCTTCGTTTACCCAACGACTGTGGCGGGCTTCTTCGCGAGAGAAGAGAAGCCCCCAAGAGTATGGGATACTCCGGTAGATTTTCTGGTTCGTCCGGTGCAAGCTCGGCCAAAAGGAGATCAAAATTGGTGCTCTCCAGAACTCGAAACGGGCGACTTGTTGAAGAGACTTCTGGGCTGGTCACTCGGGTTGAAGCCAAGCCGCCGGTGCGTATCTACATTGTGGATCACCATGTGTGAGCGCTTCCAGCTGTATTTCATGGCCAGCAGCACCACTGGCAAGTTGCCAGTGCTGCAGCCCTACCAACGCAAGGCAGCGCGGAGCGAATCCGGCTGCTTGCAGCAGTCCGCAGATGTGGGTTTAAGACGAAGGGGCCGTTCGCTTCAACCGTCGGTGCTTGCGACTCGCCCGGTGTCGAAGTTATCTGGTCGCTGCGATGCCAGCGACCAGATAACTGAAACCAGCAAGGTTGAACGAAAATGGCGAGCGTTAAACGGGAGCGCACTATTGTCGATGGCGTCTTCGCGGTTACTCCGACTGTGACTCCCGGCAACAGTGCATTCCCGTCGCGGCCACAATTGCTGTGGGCAAGCATCGCGGTGAAAGCAGTCCCGAGTTGGAAGCTCGTCATGAGACGGTGGAGAATGAACCCACCTCAGACGGACATAGTCGAGTATTTTCGGTTCTTAACCGTCCCGACGCTGCACGACCATAACCGAATTTTAGCCAATCCGGTGCCGGTGTACAATAACTCAGGTTGGAGACGCCGTCGCCACCAGAGGCTCGCGCCTTCATGGTCCCGGTTGCCTTGCTCTCCTTTCATGTAAGCCCTCCTGTACAGGCCCCGCTTTGGTGGTCTAAGCTGTATTCAACAAGCTCTCCGCTCCTCACCGATCTCGCTGGCCGCCAAATCAAATTGCCGCAACTTGCAACACTGGAACAGCTGTCTTGGCTCAAGTATCCGGGCAAAAAGATCTTGGTTCGAGTATGCCCCTCCGATTTGAAGGGCCGAGAGGCCACTGATTTCTCGGCTCACTTCCCATTCGCCTCTCCAGCTCGCAAGTCTTCCTCCTAGCCCTCAGCCATGAAGTTCTCCACCGTCCTGACCGCCGCCGTCGTCGCCGTCGTGTGCATGCTGCAGCCCGCCGTGGCTGAGGAGCAGGCCTCCATCCACCTGCGCGTGCACTCGGAGCAGAGCCCCAACGGCGCCATTTGCTACCAGGCCTGCTCCTCGGGCATGTACTGCCCGCGCGGCGAGACCAAGTGCCGCAAGCCCACGGGCAACCAGTGCTTCAACCCGGCCACCTCGCTCTTCCGCGTTGGCTGCGACGCCGGCTTCAAGTGCAGCAACGGCAAGTGCGTCTACAACTAAGCAGTGGGGCCCCCTTCGGCCTGAAAGACCAAGCGCCGCGCATCGCGGTAGTAAGCTCTCTGTGTATATAAGCTCTGGCAATATACCTGTCAAATTCGCACTTGTACTCGAGTTGTTTTTTTTTTGCGTGGATCTTGCTTTCCAGTTTTGTTTGCCGAATGCAGTGAAGGAAAAGTAGCTTAGGGTGCCGGTGATGGAGCTGCCAATTTGCAAACACGAAGTGGCTGCTTTTCATCATGGGATGAGTTCGTCATGACTGCTGACAGACGATGATGGACGTGTGCGATGACTTGAACCTAGCAAGGGCATCATCTTCGCTGTTCGAGCTGCTCCCATCGAAGATAGTGTCTGAAGTGCTTTACGCATTTTGCCATGGCACGTTAGCGAGTGATACCTTGATGCATGAAAGTTACTTCGCCATTACAAGTCGCCTTCGTCCGGCAAACGCTGAAGTCTACTACTTTGATCCTACCGCCCAGATGAGACGCTCCCTACATGGGCGGCAGAAGTTGCCGAACCGCTTTGCTAAACACGCTGGAGAGCGCTGCTCGCACCTCGGCATTTGGCACCTTGACAAGGTCCGTCAAGAGCGGGTACAACCACTTCATGTGGCGCTGCAACTGCACGAACATCAATGCAAAACACACACGAAACGCCAGTTAGTACTGATTCCAGACCGACACGAAGCAAGTCCCAGAAGTGCTTACCTCAGTGCTGTCGAACGCTGCCAACTCCCTCAGTGTGGCAACCAGAAGCGGCGTGAAACTCTCCACGCGTTGTTGCGCGTCGGCTGGCACCTTCGACTCGTCAATATGCTGCGGAGCTGGCCCCGTCCAGGCCAGATACTCCTCCAGTGTTTCTTGTACCAAGCGCGCCATGTACTTGCGAGCCTCGTCTTGCTCGCCCATCGGCGCCACCTCACTGTTGTCGACGCTTCGAATGAGAGCCGTGAACAGAACGTGGAGGTACTGCTGCTTACCCAGCACCTCCTGCGGCAGCAGACTCGGCAGCTCACTCGAGGACGGCACTGTCGTCCCGTAGCGCCAGCCGACGCGCTGCAGATACCGCCGCACGGGCACTGCATCGTTCACCTTGCGGGCGAAAAGGAAGCTTTCCCGCAGACAGGCCAAGAGCGAGCGAGCGTGGCCCACACTGAGCGACAAGTGCTCCTTCCGACGGCTGGCCAACACGTTGCCTGCTACTCGTTGCAGCGCCAACAGAACCGCCAAATGTGTCCGGGACGGCACCCTTTGAGCCTCCACTTCCTCGACACTGATCACCTTCGGCGGGAAGCTGGCAGCGAACGTGAAGCCCAGCGTCGCCACAACACCAGGGTACATACTCAGCAGTGAAGGCTGGCGCGGTGACGTGAGATTGAAGGCTGCAGCGCTTGCGTTCGGCGAGAGCGGGGGGGATAACGACAGCGTCTTCTTGCATGGACTCTCAGTGCTCGATCCAGTCGGAGACGACGATGCCGGTGGGGGTGGCGCAGTTTCATCAGCTTCCGGTGGCAAAGCGAAGAAGACCCACGTTGGCTCTGCGCGCTTCATGACGTTGCGCAGCTCGTCGGCGATCAGACCCCACACGTCTTCAGGGAACTTGTGGCCGTGCGTCACCAGCATCACCTCCAATGCACGCGCTGACGCAGCGGCCAGCTGCTCCTCGGCGTCTCCAGCATCCATGCACTTGCCAAGCAGGAAGAGAACCTCCGGCAAGAAGCCCACGATGTCGTAGAACAGGCCGAAGCACTCCAGCAGACGCTCCAGACACAACGTGGCGGTGGTTTTACCAGCAGTATACGGCGGCATGCGAGTCGACGGGTTACGCGTCGGCGGCAGTGGCAGCTTGGGCAGCATGTGCGCTCCTTTCTCCACTACCACCTCGAGGTGGCGCAGCTCGTCCAGCAAGGGGATCAACACGCCCTTGAAGATCAAGCCCCAAAGACCTGCAGAGAACTTCTTGCCGTGCGTCTCCAGCGCGTCGAAAAGCGCTTCAAGCGCCGCGAGTCGCACGTCCAGACGGCGATCAGCAGCAAGCGTCGACAGCGCAGTCAACACGGGCCACCACATCCGCGTATGAGCTGCTGAATCGTTGTACGCAGTCTCCTCGCTCTCATGCTGTTCCTCCCCTTCAGCCTCGACAGAGCCCGCTCTCCGTCGCGGCGACAACGGAGACGTAGCAGACGCCAGCACCTTCCTACGAGGCGACAGCTCCGCCACCTCCTCTTCCAAGGAACGCACCGATTCTTGCTTCTGGTAGCGCACTGACGCGCGCTTCGTAGGCGACTGAACGCCAGCAGGTCCGTCGTTGTCTGCCACGTTCGCCTCAGCGCTTGGATCCTCTGCGACCACCTTGATCTTCTTGAACCCAACGCGGGCAGCCTGCTTGGCGGCGGCGGCAGCAGCGGCCGCTGCTGCGGGCGCTGAAGCTGCGGAGAGAGACCCCGCGGTCTCACGCGCAGTGAGCGGCTCGATCACTTCCCCCGTCGCTAGCTTCTCGATGCACACGCTGCGTAGGAGCCCAATGCTGTCCACACCGAGCTGCGTGAGCGCTAGCCGCTCCTCCATTTGGCGTTCAACCTCTTCACAGCCGCAAACGGCAAAAGCCAGAAGACACTCGACCGCGTCGACGAACACGTCCACGATGCAGTCGAAATGACGCTCCAGCACGCCGCGCGCGACTTGGAAGCCGAGCAGCACCACGCGGTCTTCGCTGCCTGGCGCGTACGTCTCGGCAGCGACACGGAGCACGCCCCAGATTGTTTTCCAGCCGGAGCGGATGTTCCCCACCCGAGCCAAGACCAGGTTCTCCACACACCTCAAAACCAGCTCCCGCGTCTCGAGAGACGTGGCGTTCGCCATGATGACTTCAAACGGCGCCAAGAAGAGCCGCTGAAAGTTGAAATCGCGAAGCTCCGGCCGCTCCAGGAACTTCATGCTGAGCTGCCGCAGCGAGTCGATGGCGTACATGCCCACGGACAAGTCTTCGTGGCAGCCGATCGTGGTGAAGTGTCTTGACAGCGTCTGCCACGTAGCAGCCCAGACCATTCGAGAGCGAGTCCGCATGTTCATGTCGGCCACTTCCACGAGCTTCTGCAGGCTGAAGACGCGAGGAGGGGAGCCGCCCATCGCGCCAGACGGACCCACACCGGAGCACTCGGACAACGACACAACCGTGAGCTGCACCACAAACTCCTGCAGGGCCTGGTCACTGAGCGACGCCGAGCTTGAGAAGACGCGGTCGCTGGCCAACTGGTCGATCTCGCTCAGCACGCGCGCAGCATTCTCGTCCTCAATAGCGGCGCTCTGGGCCTCATCCAGTTCCGAGCCGCTGCCTCGTCCGCCGATGTCGCGGTGAGACGGGGACGGAGACGACAGCGACGATCCTAGACCGCCGCGCTTGCTGCTTGACGACGAGCCGAGCATACTGAACGAAGGAGTGGAGTTACCGCTGCTGCTTCGCGAGCTCGAGTGGCTCGCCATGCCAGGCGAAGGCTGGCGATTGAAGTACGACGAATCGCCCGAGACGGAGCCCGAAGTCGAACGCTCGTGCAGACCCTGAGCGTGCGTCTGGATGCGAGCCAACTGCGAAATGGCCTGGAGAACGTCGTGCCACGAGTCGCCGAGGTAGTTCCCTTCCTTGACGCTAATGGAGATCAGAGCCTTGATCGCCTCCATGTTCTTCGACCGCATGAGCCGCGAGTTGGTGGTGTGTAAGGCCGTGAACTTGGCCAGCACGGTGACAAAAGCATCGCGTTCCGCTGGCATGTAAAGCCTGGCGGAAAGGTGCACTGCGTGACGGAAAGAGTCCAAGCACAGCTGAATGGCCTCCACCGACTCGGAGCTCTCGAAAGTGACGGAGCACGCAGCCAGAAGCGGGGCCCAGAGAGTTTCAAACATCGGACGCACGTGGGAGCGTTCATTCAACCCCGAGACTTCGCGGAACGTGGACGACGAGGGGTCCGGCGTCAACAGAGACGAGGGGCCGTCGCTGTTGCGCTGCGCCGGTGGCGAAGCGGCTGACCCCGTCGATCCACGAGGAGAGAGCGGAAACTGCTGCTGGGCCCGTGCTGACGCCGGCACGCGACGCTTGAACAGCGCCTCGGATTGACGCACCATCGACTCGCGCTCTTTAATGTACGCGTCTCGACGCATCCGGTCTGTAGCGGCTCCGGAAGCTCCAAACAGCGAGCTGGTAGCTGAGGCCGCAGGTCCACTACGCCGCGTACGGAAGTCGTCGTCTTCCTTTAACGAGATAGGCGTCGCCTTGATACGGTCGAAGATGCCGCCCATGTAGTCCTCGGGCAAGTCCTTGCCGTCGTTGATCCCGCGGTTGTTGCGCAGGAAGCCCGCCTTGTCCATCTTCTTCTCCTCCGGGATGCTCGGGTTGTGTAGATCGGTCTGCAGCATGATGATGGAGAAGGCCAGGATGAAGGCCGTGTCGGCGCTAGGGAAGAGGCCAGGCGGACAGGCATTGAAGAACCTCTCGGCAAACTTCTCCATCATGCGGTCGATCTTCTGCGATTCGCCAGGCAAACGGAAGCCCGCCAGGAAGTGGCGGATGGCCACATCGATCTCCAAGCCCGTAAAGTCCATCATATCGACGTATTCGTGGAGCGCCTTGACGCAAAAGCCGCCCTGGTAGTGGACACCATTGCCCAGGTAATCGCCCACCATCGTTTTATCCAGTTTGTTGTTGTACGAGTGGAGAAACTGGGCCACATCACGCGGTGTGCCTTCCCCCATGTGTCCGTGAGCCACAAGGTACGCGATTCCAGCACTCGGCTTGACGTTAAACTTGAGAATCCCCGTGGCCATTTCCTCCTGGCGCTTCTTCTTGCTTTCAAACGCCTCGACTGCTGACATCGTTGCGGAGACTACCGGGGCCAGTTCCGAAGGAGCCACATTGTCTTCTTCGCCACCGTTTTCGCTGTTGTGAGCCTCGCTTTCCCCTTCGTGCTGAGACGACTGTCGCTCGGCCTCCACGAAGTTTGCGGCCTTCTTCAGCGACGCCACCGTGGCCGTCAGACATTCCAGCCCCTTGAGCGCAAGCGCAGCGTCCTGTTGATGCAGCTTGATCCGCGCACTGTTAGACAAGCTGGCAGCATACTGCTGTGACGCAGCGTCTTGAGAGCGGCCGCCCTTTGCAGCCTTGGCTAGCGCGTGGACGATCTGCTTGAACAAGTCGTTGGTATTCCAGTCGCAGTCGTAGTTGATGAAGATCTCGCCTAGCGTCTGGGGGTCGTCACAGATCGCATGCAGCGCCTCCAGAACCAGCAGTTTGTGCTCGAAACTGGCGTTCTCGGACTGCAGCAGACGCAGGAAAATGCTCGTAATGAAGATATCCAGCTCCGTTTTCAGATGCCGCTTGAAGTTTCGCAGCAGAACCAGGAAAACCTGCAGGGACAGCGATACGATCTGCGTGTAGTTACTCGTGCAATTCTGCAGCAGCGACTGGCACAGATACTGTCGAATGGCGTGCACAAAGCGCTCGCCACGGCGAAACGAGGGGCCCGCGTTCTCCAAGATCTCCTTCACCAGCTCCAGCGACAGGATCTTGCTTTGAAACGCGAACGGGTCTTCCGGGTTCGCGCCGTTGCCTGCATTCCCAGCCATCGAGCCGGTGAAGCCATTCGCCACGGGGGAATCATCCGCCACCGACCGCATCGAGATTCGACACAGAGAGCGGAACAGCAAGAAGGCGTCCTTGTGCAGCACGGAAGGGAAGGCCGGCGCGTTAATGGGCTGCGACAGCGTCGCCACGGCCTTTACCTTTTTCGTCGTCGTCGAGGAGAGCTCGGGCTTGTCCGCGTGGGTTGGTGTAGCGTTCAATTGAAGCACAGCGGCGACCGAAGGGTACCAGGCCGCGTTGGGTCTCGCACGCATCGAGTGGGCGAGGATATCATCGTCACTGTCACTGTCACTGACTTCAATCTGCTGCTCCTGGTCCTGCTCAAGAGCTTCGTCCTGCTCCTGTTGTTCCTGCTCCTGCTTGTCCAGCGAAGCCTGTAGCGTGGCCTTGGTCTCCTCCTCTACGCGTCGATCGAAAGTCTCCATCCTCTGGAATACAATACTGATAATCTGCTGCAGCGTGGCCTTGGCCACCGTCCTGTTGGTGGCGCTCTTGCTCACCAGGTGCACGTGGTAGCAGGCCCGCACTGCTCTCAGTAGTGCGTGCTCGTGTACCTCACACGTAGGCGTCGTCACGGCCGTCAAAAGGACTCTGAGGACCTGGATCTGTACACCTTCATCCGGATGGTCGTTGCAGTCACAGGCCACTTCGACTATACAGTCGATGAGTCTGTAGCTGTCCTCGTGGCCGTCCTCTTCTCCTGTAGCTTCTCTATTGCCTCCTGAAGGCGTATTAATCCCGAACGACGGGGCTGCACTTGATCCTGATCCGGAAGATGTCGATCCTGATCCTGAAGCAGATCCTGATCCAAGCCCAAGACCGAACCCGGTCCTGCGGCTGGAAGTAGACGAAGCCGCTGCGGCCTTCTGAACTAGACGCCGCCTCACCCCTTCAGGGATAACACCCGCCTCCTTCAGGAACCCAAAAGCCAGGAACTTCTCCATGCAGTCCAAAGCCACGGCTACCAACTTGGCGTGGCGCGTGAGGCAGGCCAGCAGAAACGGCTCGAAAGGAACCTCCATGTTCCCTTCACTCTGCGCTGCCACCTTGGCCTGCGCCGCGTCGATCTGGTCGCGCAGCTCGCGGTGGCTGCGTGTACATGCCTTGCGCAGCTTGCCCAGAGACTTGAGCACCAGCGCCTCCATCTTCGATGAGCCTAAGGTTAATGCCCCCCGGTACGTAACGACGAAATCTTCAGGCTCACTTGGTGCACCACGTCATTTTGTGTACATTTTACGTATGTATGTGGGCCACATCAGATGATGTTTTTCACCACAAGTTGTGTGTAGTACACTATATCTGTGTGACCCACACCAGCTTGACAAGTTTCGACTTCCTCCACTCACTGGCGGACAGGTCGAGGTATCAATTGCGTCGCCATGCAGCGGCTCTCTCGTCGGCTGTGCGCCGTTGCAGCCCGCCGTGCTCGGCTTACCAGTAGTGCATGCGTATCTTCTCGCCTACCCGCCGTGTTGAAGGCCTCGAAAGGCTCTGTGTGGACCTCAAACCGCCGCCTCTTCAGCGCTGCAGTCGAGGAGACCCCGAAACTCGGTCGCTGTGCGCGCCGCCGCGTCGAGAAGCAATGCGTACCAGTTGCTGCATCAGATGCAGTAAACGAAGCTCATCAGAATCCGAGGAAGAACAGAAAAAAACGCTTTAATGTCCATCACTACGTGGTGCAGCAGCAGATGCCGCTGGAAAAGGTGCTGCCGCTCGTGCAGCAGGAGGTTCAGGCCAAGACGCTCAAGCTGCCAGTTGCACGCCAGGCCGTGGACGGGTTCTACTTCCACTGTGCGCAACAGGCTGAGAAGAAGGGCCTCTCGGACGAGTTTAGGACGGAAGTTCTGCGGTACTTCGAGCAGGAGCTCTTCGTGCCCGAGGAGGGCGAGGAGTTCGTGCTGGGTAAGGCGCTCAACGAGGCTGTATTCGGCTCTGTGATCAAGCTGCATCTTGCGGGGGGAGACACAGAGGCGGCCTGGAAGCTCATCAACAAGCTGAGGAAGGCCGTGAAGGGACAGGAGACGGGAACGGAAGCTCCCAAGCTCCACTTCCGAACGGTGAGCCCGTTGCTAGAGCACGAATGCAAACACGCCCAGTTTCCAAGCGCGTACTCGAGATGGCAGCAGCTCAAGCAGCATGATGTGGAGTGGACCACTGCCATGGAGGACGTGCTGGTGCAGATGGTCGTGGCTTGCGTGAAGAACGACGAGCAACAGCTGAACGAGTACACGGAGATGCCCGAAAGCGAAACCAACGAGTCGCACTTCCACGCGCAGATGGCGTCGCTGCTGCATGACCTGCAACTCACCTGTCGAGAGGTGTCGCCGTCGAATGCCATGCAGTTGCTGCACTCGTTCCGCGATGCTGGGTACGTTGTGGACAGTGTACCGAGTGACGCGCGGATGAGAGGCAAGTGCCCGTGCTGTGGATACGCGTTGAACAAACAAGGCATGGCCGAGCACGAGCGTGAGCTCATGTTGACAGCTCTCGAGTCTCGCCGCAGCAAGGTGGCGCCAGAGAAGACGGTCAAGGAGTTTCTGGATCCGTTCCGGGACTGGCTGATGCTGCGTCACGAGGTCTTCCAGTCGCAAACCGCGACTGGGGATCACAAGAGCAGCCGACCGCTGCACTACGTGCTGGACGGACCCAACATCGCGTACATTAACCAGAACTTCGAGGCCGGAACGTACCGCTTAGACCAAGTGGATGTAGTGGCCAGACAGCTGCAGGCACAAGGCAACCTGGTTAGTATCACGATGCCCGCTGCCTACCTCGCCGAGAAGTTTGCGGTGCGGCTCCGCAGCAAGCAGAACAGGACCATGCGACGTCAGGGCAAGTTCGTCGCTCGGGAGCGCACCCCTGAGGAGAAGGCCATTGTGACTCGCTGGAAGGACGAGGACATGATTTTCAGCTGCCGCACCGACTTCCTGTCGGACGACCTCTTCTGGCTCTACGCCAGCGTGCTGATGGGTCGTGAAGGCCGCGTGGTAACCAACGACCAAGGGCGCGACCACGTCTTCGCTTTACTCAACGGCTACGACACCACCGACGCCACCGCTCGGACCCAGACGACCGGCAAGAAGAGCGCTGCTGACGCCAATGCCCAAGTCGCTGGCGATGCCCCCTCCATCTCGATGGACCTCGTCGCGCGCTGGAAGGACATGACAACTGTGAATATCGAGATCAAACACGAAGAAGTCGAGCACGGATCGATCGTCTTCGGGGATACTACCACGCTCATCCCGATCGAGTGCATCCGCCTGCTTCACCCGCAGCCGTTCTCGCGTGTGCCGCAGGTGACAGCCCCGCACCACTTCCACTTCCCCATCGCCGAGCAAGCGAATCAAAACGAACACCCGAACCAGCAGCAGCACCACAAGAAGCGCACGCAGTGGCTGTGCGTGCACCGCGACAATTAGAGCAGCTAGAACATAGATTGATACCCGTGTGTCGTAGCTGAGAAATGACTTGATGTATTGCATGAAGGCTCACCAAAGGAGCTTACAGGAGACTAGTTGAGGGTCCATGCTTAAGCGTAGACGCACTTGCCGTCAGTGCACTTGAAGCCGGAGTCGCAAGCGTCGATGAAGAGGCTGGTGGCCGGGTTGAAGCACTGGCTGCCAGTGGGGGCGCGGCACTCGGTCTCGCCACGCGGGCAGTACTGGCCGGTGGAGCAAGCCTTGTAACAGATAGCTCCGTCGGCAGCCTGCTCGACGTGGACACGGAGGTGGATGGAAGCTTGGTCCTCGGCGACGGTCGACTGGAACAGGCACACAGCGGCGATGAGGGCGGAGGTGAAGGCGATCGAGAACTTCATTGTTGTCGGAAGGCGATGTCTGGGGCTGGTACTGCTTGTAGGTAGGGCGAATCTGGAAGTGCGAGTCTTGCTGCCCCCAAATGGCGGGGGATAAATCAGGGAGCGCTAGGCACGCTGGACGAGTGGCGGGGTCATCAAGGCATCATGATGGCATCCGTGCAAATCCTTCCAACACGAATGCACGCCCAATCTTCTCGCGTGGGTGGGTGAATTGTCCTTTCCAATTCATGGTAGCTTTCGCAGCTTGAACCAGGAAATCACTGCAAGCAAATGAAGCACTCGAGGCAAAGCTGATTCCTCGTCGTTTCCAGGATGCGTTCTCCAGCGTCGTTGCTAAGACATCGGGCGGAGAACAGTCTTGAAAAGTTTTCGTCACGGAATTGCGACAGACTGCCTTGGAGCGTTTAACTCAGCACCACGCAGCAACATGTACGTTCAGGTTGCGCACACTTGCTCCAATTGACTCTGGGAAGGATAACTAGTATTCTGCACTGCAACTAACAAGTGGTTATCACCTGGTCGACACAACTAATGCAACCACTCCGCTTGGACTCAGACAACCTGCAAGAAGAGTGCAGCTGACGCCAATGCCCAAGCAACTGGCGAGCACTCGGACGTCCCCATCCATCTCAATGGACCTCGTCAACTGTGAACAGCGAGAAGAAGTCGAGCACGGCGCGATCGTCCTGAAGTTACAACAACGCTCAAACATGGGGCATGATATATTGCATGAAGGCTCTTCAAGGAGATTACAGGAGACTTCCATTGATGGTAGTTGCAGGGCCACGCTTAAGCGTAGACGCACTTGCCGTCAGTGCACTTGAGGCCTGGGTCACAGACGTCAATGAATAAGCTTGTGGCCGGGTTGAAGCACTGGTTGCCGGTGGGAGCGCGGCACTCAGTCTCACCACGCGGGCAGTACTGGCCAGTGGAACAGGCCTTGTAGCAGGTATGTCCCTTGGTAGTTTGCTCGGTGAAAGCGCGGAGGTGGACAGAAGCTTGGCCCTCAGCGACGGTCGACTGGAACAGACATACAGTGGCGATGAGGGCGGAGGTGAAGGCGGTCGAGAACTTCATTGCTGTTAGAAGGTGTTGCTGCTTGCGGGGCGAATCCGGAAATGCGAGTCTAGTTTGCCCTGCCAGCGAACTGCAAGGTGTTGGTGGAAGAGTGTTGGGAGCATCATCCAACACGAATACTTCGAAGTACACGCCCAACCTTCTCGGGCGAGTGAATTGTTCTAGCTTTTGCCGCGTGATTCACGCCGTAAAGGCACGAGCGCAACCAAGAATCTCTGCAGTCGAATGAAGAGGTTGACAGCGTTTCCGGGGCGCGTTCTCCAGTCAAGGACAAGGAAATAGGGTGGATAACAATCTCAAAAATCTGTGGTTGTCGCCACAAAACACAGTGCTTCGATCGATCAAGTTCCACCTGCCAACTCGGCATTCCATGGACACAATGGTTTCTTGGCGCAACCAGCTT
>JAABLK010000714.1:0-18561 GCA_012295415.1 Phytophthora chlamydospora | reverse complement strand
CGGGGCAAATTGAACTCTGATTGAAATCTTACACATGCAAATACGTAAAGACCTTCTAGCAAGGGCGTGCGCTCTACAGCTATGGCTATATCTTGAACTTGGGCGAAGATCGGTCGCGAAGTGACTGACTTGGGCGATCTTCGAGCGCGCGCTTGATAAAGAGTCGGATGATGATTGGCTGAGGGGCGGGAGCGACCCTCTGCGACCTGACGCAAGTTCCAGCTCGGGCGCGTCACCGTCAAATTCAGGCTCTTGATTGGCTGTATCTTGTGGGGCACTTGAATCTCCGCGAAGTCGCCTCACCTGATTTGTACCCACCAAGTCGACCCTTCAGGGCGACTCTTCCCGGAGTCAGTCCGGGGAAATGTCTGGGATCTGGGATCCGGGACTGTGATCCGGGCCGGGACTCGATTGAACTTCGTTCCACGTACAGGCTCCACACTCGCCGGCGAACCACCTCCAGCATCTCGGTAGACTCCAGGTCCGGGACCTCATTCCGGAGTCCGGGACCTGGGATTCGATCTGCGACACCGGCGCGCACCTTCGCAACGGCGGGTTGAAGTTCCGGCACAGGGCCAGACTTGGCCTGATGTCATCGGACCGAGACTGTCTCCAATCTGGGAGACGGCGCTAGGCAGCTGACCGATGAGTTCCTGGAAATCTTCTGGGTGCCTCATCTCATATCTCATGGGAAACGAGGCGCACGTACTGCAAGAACGTCTCTGTTCCGACGGTTGGAATTGCAATATACTTGCGCACCGCAACGTTATCAGGAAACGAGAAAGGGAGGCTGCATGCGACCATCAGGTCAAGCCAGTTGTACAATGCCTGACTCTTCGCGTCGACAAAATCTGTCAGCGCGCCCGAGCGCGAGCTTGTCTCCAGCGTTGCCGCGAAGTCCTGGTGCTCCTTGCGCACATGGTTGAGTAGCCAAGCTTCACCATTCAGTATTTCTATCGTTTTGTTGCCTTGGCATGAACTTGCGGGATAGGATATCGATGACAAGCGAATCGGTTGGCTTCTGGTTTTATAGGCATAACGTACGATAGTCTTGACAAATTCTCTTGATTACACCTGGAGAAAGCGTTTAGCGTTTTGATCGCCCTGGTGAGACATCTATAGAATATTTAATTCCTCTTCCTGTCAGCAGTTCATCTTCAGTATCATGGCTGCTTTCTCCAGAATTTAATCTTTCATAAAAACGATTGCCTTAACGTCCACAACTGTTGTTGTTGAAATGTCATTGACGGATCGACGTGCGTTTGGGGAATATTACGCTTGCAGAACGTTAGTGGACGTCCTGGTGACCATGCCTGTGGACACCTGCATCGAGATGACAACAAAGAGCATCATAGCGCGCTTCGAGTTCAACGACAAGGATCGAACAAAATCACGGAAGACCAGTGGAAGCAGGACTTCCTGACTGCCCTAGTTCCGGCTTTCGTCGACTCCCCGACCGTGGACTCGGCTGTGAAGAGCCTGACGAAGAACACCAAGTGCCCCGAGCCAGAAAGCCACATGATGCATCTCCAAGCAGACGTGGAGGGTATTTTGAATAAGTTCAACCTGCGTTCGAGAGCCTTCAGCGACGCCTCGTAAAGTATATGACCAACACGCTGGATCCAGCGTGCATCCGTAGCGTTATGGCAACTAATATGTCGCTGTAAGTAAATAGGACCCTCAATAGAGAAACTACAGCGCTACAGAGCTCGACACTGCAGTCAAGGCAGTACTCGCCGGAGCCAACACGAAGGGGACCAGCCTGAAGACGAGTATTGGGTACAGCACGCTCAAGAAGCAAGTCGCTGCATCACGCAAGGGAGTTCAACGCCAGCCGAAGCGCAGAGGGCCACCGCCTTTGCTGCCTCGTGAGGCCGAGGAGAACCTTCGAGACTGGGTACTGGGGCGGCAGCAGGCAGGGCATCCCGTGGATCGCTGCGACATCCTCGAGAAGGCGCAGAATATCGCGCAGCTGGTGTGTGGCAAGTTGGTGGGGGCTAGATGGCTCCGGCGGTTTTTAGAGCGCTACCCGTCTCTCAGTATGCGCTCCTCACAGTCGGTGTCAAAGTGCCGTAACGAGGTTGAAGAGAAGGATCTGTCGGTGCTGTTTTCGTTGCTGGCCAAAGTGATAATAGAGCCCAAGATGGGTGCTGCTCGCGTGTTCAACATGGATGAAACTGCGATTGATACTTTGAGGGAGCACAAACAAGTGATGGCGGCAAGAGGATCTTAAAACGTGTGGCATAAAATGTAAAAACACACTTCCATCTTAGTTTTGCTGCTTGCGGTACAGTACTCACCGAAATTAGTGTCACCGATGCTAATTTGTGTTAGGATTTTTTGGTTGTCTTCACGGAAAATAGTGTGAGTGTTGCTATTTTGGAACTGACACTAATTTATGTATGGCCAAATTAGAGACACTGTCACTAATTTAGGTTTCCTCTCTACACAACCGCACTGGCGATGCAGTCCTCATCACCGGCAGTGCGGCTTTCGTCGCCACTATCACTATCCATCGACTCATCTGCAGCATACTTACCATCAAACTCATCCGGGTACTTCTGGATAATATTCTGAAGATGAGGGAAAAGCTGCTTTGGGCTCCAAGAGCCGTCAATCTCAAGTGAGAGCCCACGCCTGATCATTGCCTTCTGGCGTAGTTGATGCCGTTTTTGTCGCGGTGCGCGTTTACCTCACGAATGCATTCTGCAGCCAAAGACATGAAGAACTTCTTGCCTGGGTTCTTGAGCTTCCCGGGCTACGATCTGTCCTTCCGTTGTGTGTTCTGCCATTTGCCGCCCTCGATAAGCTCTATCTTCTTCTCGTTCCATTTGCGGCGCCAGGCATCTTTGATCTTGGCTATCACAAACGAATCAGCAGGCTGGCATAAGTCGGTCGCGTTGGGTGGAAGGTAGACGAGACGGGCCTTCAATTGCGATAACTCATTCTTGCATTCGTCTTCATCTAGATGTGACGAGCAGTTGTCGAAGATAGATGCGCTTCTCCCGGCCCCGAGGATCAGCGCACATTGCTCTTCTCTCACCGAGATACTGTCTGAACACCCGCTTGCTCATCCACCCCTTTGGTCCCGTCTGATAGCAGACGCCTGGTGTCTTGTCTGGGACTCCACGGATGGGATATCTCGACGACGCATTCTGGAAGATCTATATATGTAGTGCTGATGGGCTAGTTGTCCCTCCCCTCTTCATCTTCCCCGAACAGAGCGTTAACAATGGAGTATTTGAGACGTTCCAGATCCCCGGTGCGGGGGTTACTACCACAGAGAAGGGGTTCATGACGTCGCCCCTATTTGCTCGCTGGCTACGATTTTTTTCGGACGCCGTTCCGACCCCAATTAAGAGGCCGCTGCTGCTTGTGATAGCCAGCTGCTCGTCCCACATCATGCTTCCAACTGTCGATGTCGCTACAAGTCTCAGAATTACAATGGTTTGCCTGCCCGTCAACGGAACGCATCTACTGTAGCCGTTAGATGTGGTGGTGTTCTCGCTGTTCAAGACCAACCTCAAGGTGTTGATTGGTAAACTACTGTCTAGTATCGGAGATGGCAGTGTTGACAAGCAGACTGCGTTGGGCGTGACAGCATTGGCATGGAGCTTTACCGGAGTTGGAAGCAATCTTAAGGCCGGTTTCAGAAGCTGCGGAAAATTTCCGCTTTCACGTGTGAACATGCATGCTAAGTTGGCAAACTTTGAGCGCAATGGGTTACCAGCATCGCATCGCGAAGCTGCTTGGCTCCAAGTCTCCGAAACGGTTCGGCGGGAAATTCTCGTGCTCCCTGCTTGAGTACCAAGGGTACCACGAGGAAGCGCAGGAATACAGGCGGCCGTATATTGACTCGTGAGCTTTTGGAGGAAGAGGCCAAGAAAGCCGAAAAGGCTCCAAGTGCGCGGACAGCTAAGCGGGGTAAGCGCATGCAAGCAGAGAGTGAAACATTGTTGAGCGAGGCAGCAGTGTCGAGTGAAGCGGCGGCGATGACGGAGGCGTGGGTGTAAACCTGTAGGACTCGATAAACTGGCGTAACGTGTGGGCATCTTTTGATATGGCATAAGAGAGGATATTGCTTCCCTTCCCCTGCGGCAGTCATGCGACTGGACGCAGACTGCAGCTCCTAGTAAACGCAAGTTAAAACGGGCTACTAAATTGGCAACTGAGCGGATTTGATGCTCGACGGTCTCCACAATGCAGAAGTGTTAAACCTGTAGCAATGCGTACGTAAAACCCCACAAACATGCCTGCTGTCTCCGCTTTCCAATGATTTAAGTGATTCCTCTAATCGATCATTCCTCGTGGAGATATACACGAAGTTGTGAAGCAAGTGTGTCGAGGCTACTAAACTGGCAAATTACCTTATATTCATCGGATTCCACGGTCGAAATTAGGGGTATATCTAACTATAGGGCCCAATTTTTTGGTCCGAAGTATGTGGCCAGTACAATTTTAAGGGCAGATCGTCGCGAGCGACCACCAGCAGCACCACCACAAGCAGCAGCATGTCCTTCTTCGGGTTCGGCAAGGGTAAGGAGCCGGAGACCTCGTCCTCGTCCTCCACCTCGGGATCGTACTCGTACGAGGAGCCCACGTACGACTACAGCTCGCCGTCAGTGCCGTCCTCCTTTGACTCGGCGCCGTCGCACTCGTCCTCGTCCTCGCTCGGCGGGGGCGCGTCTGCGGGCGCGGCCGAGATGCAGCAGCTCATCATGGAGGAGCAGCAGCGCGCGCTGATCCAGCAGGCCATCTCCAAGATCACGGCGCTAGCCTGGGACAAGTGCAGCGGCAGCAAGCCCGACTCGGAGCTCTCGTCCAAGGAGAAGGATTGCGTCAAGAACGTGACGCTGGCCTACCTGGACACGAGCATGTTCGTGGTGCACCGCATCAACAAATCCGGCAGCGCGTAAGCCCCGCAGCCACAGAGCAGAGAAGACTCAGTGTTAGACGACCCGACGGCAGACAGACAAAGCGACGCAGACTGCAGATAGGATAAACGTCCAACAAGCAAGCGAGCTTCCGGTTGCCCGATGACGTGCAGTCTAAGTCGAGTCTATTCTACGAGAGCTGGTTGGGTTGCCTCTGCTGTTCAACTTGTGGTTTCTCTCGGTATGTACATTGCATGAGTGAGTCTCTATATCTGCGTAGGCGCCTCCGTCTCCCCCGTCTCCTGCTCTTTCAATGAGGAAGAGTGCGCGCCACCACTTCTGTATACGAACAGCGTCACATTGCCATAGGGCCCGACATCGAAGCGCTCGTCGGGAGCGAGGCCGCGGATGCCCCACGTGTTGCAGATGATGCGTACGTCCTTGTCGGGCTGGCTCAGCAGCTTGGTGAGCTTGGGTGCCAATTGGTTAAGCGCATCGGGGAGCAAATACGTGACGATGACCGTGGCCTCCGACAGGTCCTCCTCAAGCAGGTCACCGTGCGAGACGCTCACGAGCTCCTGCACGTCATTGGCGACGATCAGCTCGCGGAAGCGCTTGACCAGGAACTCCTCGATCTCCACGCCTCGAGCGCGAGCGCCGAAGCGCTTGGCGGCCTCGAGGCAGATGCGTCCGTCGCCGCAGCCCAAGTCGAACAGAACCTGCAGCAAAGCAACAAGGAGAGTGAGCCACCAGCTCGGAAGTTCACGGTCTCTGATGGACGCACGTCGTCCGGCGTCACGCGCGCGATCTCCACGATCTTGGACACGACATCGCGGTCGCTTTGGCAGGGAGGCGCCAGAGAGTCGCCCTCGATCCACATGAAGGCGCCGGGGTTCTGCTCCTCCTCGTCCGAGTCATCGTCGAAGTACACAGGCTTGGGCTCCTCCATCGCTGCTTTGTGTCGACGTGCGCCATCGACTTTAACTCGTTTTCGTGTCCTTCCAAATCTAATTATATACCTGTCTAAATTAATAGCGAAGCGCCGCGAGCTTCTTGTGCTACCCTGTGCTCGCCCTCAGCCCTGCTGTTGGCGCTGGAGGAGGCTGCAGCGGTAGCGCCGCCGCCGAGAAGAGCGATATCTGCTGTAAGTGGTCTACGGAGCTGCGTCGCGCGCGAGTCAGCTGCTGGAGGGATGTTTGCAAGTCGTCTTCCTCTGCGCGGGCCTGCGCAAGCGCTAGCTTCAACTCGACACACCGCCGCTCGGCTCGGCGCAGCGCGTGGCGTCGATCATCTCGCTCTGCTTTGGCCACTGCAGCCGATACTTTTGAGTCGGCCAGTTCCTTGTGTAAGCGCTGCACGTCTTTCTCCGTGCATTTTGGTGCTGTCGATTTTGTAGGGGACTCGCTGCCACTGCTGTTGCCGCCCTCGTCGCTGCTTCGACGCAGAAGTAGCTTGCGCAATGCAGTGGCTACTCGTGCCTTCTTCTGCTCCTCTTCTAGCTGTTGTCGTCTCTTTTGCTGTCGTGCTTTGAAAAACTCAGCGTCTTGGATCTGCTTCTCGGTGGTGTACGTCTCCGCGATTGCCAGGTCTCGGTCCTGCAGCAGCTTGATAATCCGTCGTTCCAGGAGCGCAATGTGCTCGCGATTCTCGTCGTGCTCTTCCTGCAGGGCCCCCAGCCTTTCATCCAGCATGCCCCACTCTCGCCAAGCGCAAGATAATTGATCCCATGCCGCTTCCAGCTCACCTTCAGCTTCAGCTAATGCGAGTTGGGCCTTGCAGTTATTCTCAAACTGCGGTCGCCGCTCCTTCGTCTCGGAACCCTTCCTGTCTCCATCGTCGTCCTCTTCACTCGGAGGCTCGAAGCCTGAAAAAGCTTCTTCAGGCAGAGACGTCAGCTCGTCCTGGGAGGCCGAAAGCAACCACCGCACAAATGGATCGAAGGCGGCGAGCGCCTCCGTCGGCGCTGGCAGCAGCTCATCCTCGGAGGCCATGCTTGCACTGGATATGACGGCTATCAACTCGCCATTTCGAGAGTGAGATGCAGCTTTCTCGCTATATTTGCGCATCAACTTCGCCCTCAAATAGCCGCACGCTATCTTGCAACTTCAAGACGACAGATCAACTTGTGAATCCACTTGTGAATCCACACGATCACATTTGCCCTGATGTCACCGATGGGTTGTTTATTGTTTTCCATCCATGGGCTTGCAACTATGACTACAACTCTCTAGCGGTTGAAGCGATGCAGAGACGATCGCTCCTTCTCGCCATATCCGTGACTATTGCTCTCGTCGCTCACTCCGTCCTCTTCCTCCAGCTCATCGTGCTCTTCCTCCACACCCTCCACACCCTCTTCAACTCGATCAAGTAGAGTGCCGTCGAATTGGTTCAGCAGGGTTCTAATCGCCATCGCTTCATCAGCGCGCCCCAAATGGGTGTATGCGTCGAGTGCCGTGTTGAGCATGAATCGGCGCCTCAGAACACGTCGCCGCCTCCCGTCCAGCGAGGAGAAATCCTCGAAAAGCATGATCACTTCCTCGTAATGACGAAGCCGGAGGTTGGCCGCCATTCCGACCTCTGTCACCGCGATGCCCAGAGGAATGTGTTTGTTCAGACGCAGCGCGTGCACCAGATCGGATACGCGCTCCAGGTCGTTGATGAGACCCAACCGGTAGTAGTAGACCACGACCTGCTCAAGCGCGGCGTACTTAATCGGCATGCCTCTATCCAGTGCGTACACGAACAAATCGTCCACCAAGTCCGCATTGTGCGAGCGAACGCCAGCCACGATAGCTTCACACAAGGCGAACTCGTTCCACTCCAGCGAATTCGAGTACTGCGAGAAAAAAACGTCCAAGTCTTTTGCGCCTTTCACGCGCACTGGAAACGGCATGTCGTTCGGTTTCTCAGCGCTCTCACCAACGGAAAGCGGATCGAGACATAGCGCGCGTATCAACGGGTAGATGGCGTGGTGACTGGCCCAAATTTTGTGCTCGTTCATAATCTCCAGGATCTCACACGCCACTCCAAGACGCTCGTTGCGCGTTTCATTTGTCGTAAGTGTCAGCGCCACTCGCTTCCGAAAGAGGTACTTGGACACGCGTTCTTTGAGATCGCGGCTTGCCGTCGTGGACGCCATCAGGTTGCGGTACATCTCCATCAGCATCGCGTCTTCTCCCAACTGATTCAGCTGCTGCAGGCAGATCTCGAATCGAAACTCGGTAAAGATCGACATGGGCATGTCGGGCGGATGGCTGTAAATCTTCATCGCCCGCTCAGATTCGCCACACGAAGCTGCAGTCATCATCACCATGGGCAGCAGCGACAGAGGCACGAGCTCGCCCGGCAGCTTGGTGATCATCTCCTCGCAGATCTGCAGGACGCTTTCAAAGTTGCAGAACGTTTCATCGTGCAGCATGGCGTTCAGCACGTGGAAGTACGAGATTTTGGTCACATGGACGCCATGGCGCCGCATCGCATCCAGCAGCTGCAAGGCCCCAGAGGCGTCGCGCAGATGGCCCAACGCAACGAAAATGGACTGCGCGAGTCTCGGCGACAGCAGACTGACGCCCTCTGCAGCTTGCTTGGGGTTGTCCTGCTCTCGGAAGCAGCCGGAGAACTTGTCCACGACGTCCTGGAAGCGCTGCTGGTAGTTGAGCGCCAACGCGTAGTGCTCGCAGATGACGCCCCAGTGCTTACGCTGGCCTGCGAAGTGCGGGAACTCGTCCTCCCACACGAAGGCCACTGCCTCCACCTGGGCGAAGTCCCGTCGCTGCCGCATGGCGTACAGCATGCGGTCCAGCTTGCCCGTCGCCGCCTTAAGCTGTCTTCGTGCGCGCTGGAAGCCCGTCTCCCTTGGTGGCGCCTTGCTCGGGTCCGCCAGATCCCTCGCCAGCTTGCGCAGACTCTCTCGGGCCCTTTCGACGTCCTTCGGGTCCGGGGATCCACTATCGACGAGCGACGGGAACTCCCCCGCACTCGCATCCGCAGGCAGCTCTTCGCTCTCCGCCTGCCGACGCAGTTGCTCCGTTGGCCACTTCGCGGATTTAGTCAGAGCTGAAGCTGCTGAGTTGTCGGTCAACGCTCCGACATGTGCGTGTTGCTGCAGGAGGAAGCTCAGGCTGGTGGGGTCGGAGCGAGCGCGCTCCCCGCCGTCCCGCGGCTTCGTGGTAGTCGCCCCTTCCTCTTCCTCCTCCTCTTGACGACGTACAGTCGCCTGCACCTGCGACATCCGCCGAGCCGTCGCCAGCGAGCGCAACCACGACGAGCGCCGACGCGCCACCTCCGCCAGCATGAGCCCGATGAAGTGTGTGGCTCGAAATCTGCCAGCCTATCTAAACCTATCAAATAGCATTCTTTTTAACAAAACTATGCTGTTCAACACGTATTCATTGCCCATCGAGCTCCGATGCTGAGGTGCTCGACGTCGCCTTCTGCGCGCGGGGGCGGCCGCTGTCTGGGCCCCTCGCGCCTCTTGCTTGGCTGCCGTCGACAGCAGCCTCTCCCTCTTCCCTCGTCACGTGGAGACCCCTCGCTTCTTCTCCTCACAGACGGAAGACAATGACAATGACGACGTCCATGGTTCGTGGACGACTCTCGCTTTGTACAGTCCTGTTGCGTGGCAGGAGGCGGTGAAGCCGGCATTGCTCACGTTCCTGAAGATTGAGAAGCACCTGATGGTGCCAGTCGCGTTCACGGCTCCTTATGGAAACGCTGCGTGGCTACGGAAGCAGTGGAGAGCGGGAGGAGAGAAGATTGATCCGACGCAGCTGAAGGAGCTGAATGAAATGCGGTTTGCGTGGGACCGGACTTAGTACAGATGGGACCACTTCGTCCTGCCAGCGCTTCGTCGATTTTATGAGTTGAATGATCACACGGATGTGCCCACCAACTTTCGCGTTCCTAATGGAGACCCCCAGTGGCCTGAACGTCTGTGGGGAATTCTCCTGGGTCGTAAGGTAAGGAACATACGCTGTCGTCAAGATTTCTTCCAGCAAATTGAAGCAGATTCCAAGGAGTTGGAGCGTCTCAAGTTCTGCCACGACTCCACTGTGTCTGATCGCGATTGGCGCGAGAAGTTGCTTCCTGCGCTTAAAGTGTTTCGGCAGCAGTTTGGTCACTGTCGCATTCCACGCAAGTTCGTTGTTCCGTTGATTAAAGCATGGCCAAAGCAGGCGTGGGGGCTCAAGCTCGGGGCTGTTGTCAATTTGATTCGCAGTGCAGATGCGTATTCTGCGCAGGTTTCCCGTGACAGGCTTGAGCTCGAGTCGATCGGATTTGTATGGGATGTTTCTGAGTCACAGTGGAGCGATCGCATTTTGCCAGCACTGGAGGTTTTCCGCTAACTGAACGGTCATTGCTGTGTACCGAAAGCGTTTGTGGTGCCGTTGCTGTGTACCGAAAGCGTTTGTGGTGCCGTTGGATGAGAATTGGCCAGAGCAGTCGAGGGGTCTCAAACTCGGGTATACAGTTGACGGGATTCGTAACAAGGGTTTATACGCCGCCCAAGTTGTTCGGGACAAGTCTCGACTAATGGGGATGGGTTTCGTATGGAAGGTATACGAAGCGGAGTGGCTGGAGCGCATCTTGCCTGCGTGGGAAGTTTTCTACAAAGTACACGGACATTGTCGGACCCCGAGATCGTTTGTGGTGCCATCGGAGGCACCTTGGCCGGTGGAAGCGCATAGCATGAAACTTGGAAATTCCGTAAGTTGCATTCGATTCCGTGGGGGCTACTTTGACTACACCGTTCGATCGATGGATTCGTTAGAGGCGATCGAGTTTGAGCTCAAGATTCCGGCTTTGAAGTGGACAGAGCGCGTTGAGCCTTTGTTGGCCACGTTCGAGGAGCTTCACGGTCATGTCGACGTTCCACTCGAGTTCGTGATTCCGTCGAGTTCTCCGTGGCGTGAGAAGGACTGGGGTATCCCGCTGGGCAAGCTTCGATTACAAGGCTCGCGACATGATGAGTAGTAGGAGCAGATAGGTAACTTGCTGATGCCCAAGCAGTATCTTCATCAGCTTTCGACACCCGCTGCACTGAGAAGTAGTCAATTTCGCTCGCCATAGGCAACACACACGGCATTCGGCTACCAAAGCCTCATCAGACAGCGATATCGATGTTGTTTTGCTTTGTCATATTGCTCACTATTGTGATCTACGAGGACGAGGACGTGACAGGGATGCCGTTGATCAGCAAGGTGGAGGCACGTGGGGCAGCAGCCCTTCTTTCAGAACGTTTCGGCGTACTCTTGTTCTGCTGCCTCGTGGACTTGTGTTGGCGCAGTTGCTTCTGCCGCATCCCAGCGACCTTCTTCACGCGCTCAGCGCGCTCCACGCGTTCAGGTTGGCCGAGGGCGTTGTAGGCACGCGAAACAGCGCTCACGATCGTGTCGCAGTTCTCTTCGCTTTTAACCTGCGCGAAGTCGATCAGATCGAACACTTCGGCCATGAAGGCCCAGTCGGACTCGCCCTCGAACGTTTCCAGAAGACGCACAGCAACAGACCCCTTCAGCGGACGCTTGCTGCCGGAGAAAGCCAACCACTGCTTGAGAGCAGTCTTCACGGCCTCCAGACGTCCACTGCGACAGCATTCAGAGAGAAACACACCGAGATGGAACTCGCTGGTGCGCAAGCGGAAGACATCATCGAAGTGAGTCATGGTCGCCATCAACTCCTCGTCGCTCACGCTGTCCACACTGCCGCATAGTGCAGGCACTATGCTCTTGATCAGCTTCAGCGTGAGCACATCGCGCAGCTCCAGCTTGTCCACGTCGTGCAGCAACGTCACGATGTCTGCCCCGCGCTTCTTGAAGCACAAGTAGTTACAGATGTTCTTCACGAGCCCGAAGCGGTGAGACTCGAGGTCTGGATTCGTCTCGCGAACGAGGCCCCAAGCCTCCGTAGGCTTATCCAGCAGCAAGAGCGCATTCACGCCCATAAGGACACCGGCGTAATGAAGCGGTTTGTCCGAATGCTCAGCATGCAGAGCCAGCAGCTCGGGGACGCGCTCGCATTCCTGCGCGTACACCGCAGCTGTGATCACTCGCGGAAAGAGCTGCTCATGTCTCGGGGCCAAGCCATCGACGTCCACCATAGTATCGAACAGCGCCAGCACGCTCTGTGAAGCATCAAGGAGCTTCTCGAACCGCTCTGGGTGGTCCTCCTGCGCTCGAATCCGCTGGAGGCACATATCGTACGTATCTCTGGGCGTCACCAGCTCCGGCTTGGCCTGCTTCAGTTGTCCGTCTTGTTTCTTCTGGTTACGCCAGCGTCGATCTTTCGACAGATTCTCAGTGAAGAAATACTCGTCGTCGTATACGCGAATGGCACGCAGGTAGTCATCAGCACGCAGCTTGAAGCCCTTGACACGCATATCTTCCAAGAGCGAATCCAGCAGCTCCTTGTTGCGCGTCACACACACTGCGAACAGCATTTGGCGGTAGAAGAAGACCGAGGCCGGCAGATTCTCGCGCGTGACCGACTCGTAGAAGGCGATTGCATCGCCAAAGCGCTTCTGCTTGTTCAACGCGGACAAGTACTGCACGTTCATGTTGGCCGTCACGTACATTTCGGCGTCTTGTGCGCGCTTGTAGACGTCGAACAACTGGGGGTAGAAGTTTGGCCCGCACTGAGAGTAAGCGCTCATCGCCCACGAGTAGAACATACGGAGATGGGTGCCCAGCGTCACGACGTTCTCGTCCTCCATGACGGTCGCACCGGGCAGCACGACGCCTGCGCCTGCCTTCGCGCGCTTCAAGAGTTCCTGCGCGAGCCTTTCCCGGTGCTCCACGACGGTGATTGCTAGCTCTGGCTGCTGCGCGATGACCAGCAGTGCCAGCGCCTCCTGCTCCGTGGCTTTGGTCAGCAAGTCGTCGAAGCGCAGCGGCTGGTACTGCGTCTCCAGCTCGCGCTCGTCCTTGGCCGCGTCCCTGGCCACGGCCAGCAGCGGGCACTTGTCCTGCAGCCCCATGGCCTCGTACAGAGGTGCGTAGCAGTCCGCCACGCTCTTGATGATGGCGGCGTAGAGATCCTGCGCCGTCAGCGACTGCATCCAGAGCTTCTTTTTCTCCATGCCGCGCTGGAACTGCTCTTTGAGCGCACGCGCGCGCGCGTCCTCCTCGCTCTCGTGCTCGTCATTGTGGCCAAACAGGTGCTCGTTCGCTTCCTCGTCTGGATCCTCCAGGTCCTCGTGGCCCTCGAAGGCGGCGGCGATGGCGAAGGACGGCTTGGTCTTGGACGTCGGCCGGCCGCCCTGGGGCGTAAAAGACGAGTAACGGCGCAGCGTAGGCGGTTTCAGTGCACTCCAGGGTGCAGGTGAGAAGATACATGCAGCGGGGGCCGCCGCCGAGTGCCGCAGTGCGCGCGCCAGCAGCGCCAAGGACGCACGAGGTTTGAGCATTATCGGGGTTTTAGGAACTCCATTGACTTTTCATAGCCCCTCATTTTGTGCGCTCGCGATTGGTGGGAAATGTAGCCATTCTCTAAATGCAGAAGTTGAAGCAGACTTTGTTGTTCGTGTGCATGGTGGTCAATTCCTTTGCGCGGCCTATTGCTGGAACTTGCGCCATGGACGAGCTGGAGCTGGCCGCCGACCGCGCGTTCCTCCTGCCCGTGAGCCTCGTGCTGGACTTCGTCTTCGCCGCCCACTTCTGGAGCCTCTACACGGCGTCCAACCGCCTCTCGCAGTCGCGCGTGCAGTTCCTCGTGGCCAGCTCCTGGGTCTCCTTCGTGGCGCTCGTGCCCTTCGCCTACGTGGGTCAGCACACGCTCGAGGCGCTCAGCGACGTGTCCGAGACCACGGTGGTGCTCACGCTCGTCCTCCAGGTCGCCATCATCACCCGCGACGCCGTGAAGCAATGCAAGCTGGCGTCCTTGCGCCACTTCATGCGTGCGGCCGAGGTGTTCGCTGTGACGGGCACCGGCGTGGCAGTACTTAATGTCACCAACTTGTGCATGACGTCGACGCAAGCGCAAGCGATTTCAGGCTGGCGAGTCGCAGTGGAAGCCGTGAGCCTCGCCCAGCAGAACGCGGCGCTGGCGTTCATCGTCACGTTTCGCTACTTCTACATTGCGCTGTCTCGAGGGAGTCTCCTCGCGGCCGTCAAGAAACACCCGCTCTCAACCTCCCTTTATGCGCTGCTGGTGACGCACGAGTACCCATTCATCATCGCGCGGAGTATCGCGGAGGCAAGCACGACGATGTCGTGGAAACCCCTCCAGGGCCTCTATATGCGCGTGCTCGTGCTTTTGTGTATCTGGGCCAACGCGCGTGATCACGCGGCGGCGCGAGCTCGTAGACGCCGCCCTCACGCAGCTCGACAGGCCTCGAAGAACCGACGTCTGTCCAGCGTCGTGCCTCAATCGTCCATTCACCCATCCGCAACTACCGGTAGGCATCCAGCGTCTCCTTCAGGTGCGCGGCGCTTGTCGTCGGCGATGTCAAGACAATCGCTCCGAAAGGTGTATCAACTGCACTCGCCTGTCGTAGCGCCGCAACCCACGCAGTCAGCTATGAGTGCCTTCATGAGCTCCTTGGCCGGGGCCGCGGAGTCGCTTCCCCAGTAGAAGTGCTGGCTTTTGGAGAAACACATATTTTGACAACATCGTAATGCGTTTCTGGGTAAATGCAATGAGCAAGGCTAAACTTGCTGTTTTAAAGCTGTCTATCGTGCTGAGGAGCTACTTTCGAGCTACAATCTCCCTCTGCTTGTCCTTCGGTAAGAGCGTCTCATGCGAAGCTTCCTCAGCGGGATACCTCACGCCACGGAGAATTCGACGGGACCACGAAGTCACTCGGAACGTAGCATGTCCGTGAAGCTCCTCGAACGTGGCTAGCAAAGACTCAACGCGCTCTGTCCACTTCAAAGCCGGAATCTTGAGCTCAAACTCGATCGCCTCCAACGAATCCATCGATCGAACGGTGTAGTCAAAGTAGCCCCCACGGAATCGGATGTACACCCTACAGAATTTCCAAGTTTCATGCCATGCGCTTCCACCGGCCAAGGTGCCTCAAGGCACGCCATCAGTCGAGACTTGTCCCGGGCAACTTGAGCGGCGTAATAGCCTGCGTTGCGAATCCCGTCAACTGTTTTCCCGAGTTTGAGACCCCTCGCCTGCTCTGGCCAATTCTCATCCAACGGCACCACAAACGCTTTCGGTACACAGCAATGGCCGTTCAGTTGGTGGAAAATCGTCAATTCAAAATACGCTCACTCCACTCCGATTCGAAGATGTCCCAAGGCCTCTAACTGGGGTTTGCCTTGGGAAGAATAAGCATCGAATTCGACTCGCAACTGCTCCGAGCCTGAGGCCCCACGATTGCCTTGGACGCGTTTCATTCGACGGTGAAGCACCAAATGCTTCATTGACCTCTCTCGCTCTCTATTGCCGTCTACACTATCAGTCTACGCCTGCTGGGCCTTGGCATCACGGAAGGCCACTGCGATGGGCGCGCTCTTCGCAAAGCGCTTGCCCAGCTTCAGGCGAGCGTGCTGCTCGCATACTTTGTCGAAGCGACCCGTACACAGCAGCGCCTTCAAGTAGCTCTCGAAAAACTGTTGGTTCAGCGACCAGAACGCCGGACGCGAGAGCGACTTCAGCAGCAGCTCGCACATTCTCACGTTGCGCTCAAACTCTCCGCGCTTCTCGTTCGCGTCCAGCACCTTGACGAGGCTATTGCACGGTACCCCCGACAAGCGAAGCTCGACGATCTCCTTCACCACCAACTCGCACTCGTCGAGCCAACCGCGCTTTAGGCAATGACGGAGCAGCGCGTACACCAGGTACACCGAGTTCTGCACTGCAGCGTGATGCTTTCTCCAGAACTCGACCGACATGCTGACGGCGTCGTGAGGCGAAAGACGCCCGCTGTCGTCGTCAAGCATCCTGGCCACAACTCGGTATAGCTCTCGCCCGCCTGCCTCGATCCGGGAGGATTCCATGATGGCCAGCATCTCCGAGATGGCTGCCACCGGGTGGTCGCTTGACAGCATCTCCGACAGGACGAAATCGAGCACCTTGGACTTCGACTCGGCGTCCACACGGCTAGCGTCGCCATCCACAGCAGACAGCCAGTGGCGCACGATGGTCAGAGCCACGTCGGGGTGATTGAGTCGGCAAGCTTTACGTATCACCCTTCGAAAGTGGTCCTGGGACGGCGACGTCAAGTTGCTCGAGTACATGTCGAAGATCTCGATGGCACAGTTCTCGCGCTTGAGATGCAAGCTCGTGTTGAAGAGCGCGAACCAGAGGTCGGGGTGGAGAACGTACCCTGCGTCATCTCGCATCGCGCGCGCGATCCAGAGCGCGTTATCAAGGTCAGCGTCGTCCCGAGCCTTCTTCTGAATAGCAGCCTTAAGGGCGAGCTCGTAAAACGCCGGCGGGAGTACAAGTACCGGGTTCTTCGTTGATATCGTCTCAATGGCGAGTCGCGCCAACGCGCTGTCCTTTTCCTTGCGACAACCGACCAGTAGCGACGACATGTTGGTCATGGATTCGCATGCTGTCTCCAAATTGCGACGATCTTCCCGAACAAACTGCACGATCCTGCGGTATCGACCCCTTGATATGAGCGATTTCATGTACGCCGAGCGCGCCGGCAGCCACAAGCGCGTGGCCCGTGCAAACGCCAAGAATTCCTTCTGCTGCTCTTCTTCGCCAGAAGTTAAGAAAGCCCCTTCGGCGGCAGTGAACACGGTGGAGGCTGCATCCGCTTCTGTTCCCGCTACCGCCCGCTCCTTCAGCCACCGTCGACGGTCGTTGCTGTAGCCCTCGAAGATCTCGATCGCTTTCCTGTAGTCTTTAAGAGCGTAAAAGTACTGCACTAGTAAAGCCACCACCACGGCCTCGTTCGCGGCCGTGACGTTCCCCTCGAGGGAGCCAACGAACAACGTGCGGCGGTTGGTTCCAGCGGTGCGCTGCGCGAACACGTCCGCCGGGAGCATCTGCAGCACGAGAGAGGCTTTGGCCGAGACACTAGTAGCTGCGTTATTGCCATCGTCCGCGAGTCGAACGCTCTGCTTCTCGACGACGAACGGCCGGCAGAGGCGGACGACGTCCCATGACTGCAAGAGCTGCTCCGAGTCGCGGCTGCGCTCCAGCACGCGTGTTAACCCGTTGAAGGCCTTCTTGGCGGACGCGACTTCGTCGTAGGTCGCAGTCGGTAGGAACTCGGGGAACTCGGCGTCTGCAGCGACGCGAGGACGCCACGCGCCCGTCCGCTTGGAAGCGCGCGGTGGATCTTCGCGGGCGGTGGATTTAGTCGCATCCTGGTCGACGTCAGCGCTGGTGGTGCTGGTGGCGGCGCTCTTCAGGCGCGAGAGGATCTCTACCGCTTGGCTCCAGAACGCTCGCTGCTGCGGAGCCACCAGGTGCGTCGGCGGTCGGCGCAGCATCTTGCCCAGCCACACAAACTTTGAAATGCACACACAAAATAGTCTCAATTTGTGAAATAGTCCAGTTAAATCGACCGTCTCCGTCGTGAATGTCTGCGTTGAACGCCAGCAAGCTGTGCTCGTCTGTAGCAGTTAAGCGTGCCCCTCGGTTGCTTCGGGTGCGAGGCCGGCGCAGGAGACCACCCCACGAGATCGAGATCGCCAAGAGATCCGCCAGTGTTTGTTACTTTCCTGAAGCATTTCATTGCTGCTCAAAGTTACGCCGGCATCGGTGGTTTGCGGCTCCAGGCTATTGTTCCCGTTGCTGACCAAGACTGATCAGCAATGCGGCCGGGGCTTGGCAATGACAGCTCTCATCGCAGTGCAAGGGCGTCGGCAAAACTTGCAGCCCCGACCGCTGGCGTGAAGCCTTTGCTGGCGAAGCTGGAGACGTGCAGGCCCGGTTGCTGGCTGATCGAGACCGGCGTGACTCAAAAGCGAAGCGCTCGCAACCTGCTGATGGTCGTCGGGCTTGCTGCACTCGGAGCAATTGCATACAGCCATTGTTCGACGCCGGCGCACCGCTGCCCGTTCTTCCATCGTCGCCTGCAAAGTGGCTCTTCCTTTCGATCAACGCCGTCGGCCTTCAAGAAGCATTGCTGCCTTGAAGACACGAAGAGCTCTCGGCCTGGGCCCGCTACGACGTTGCCCAGCCCTCTTCGCCCGCGCAGCAGCGCGTCCTGATCAGCGCTCTTCCGTAGAGAGAGCTCTCTTCGACTTGATGTGCAGGCCGGGCACGTGTGTCACATGTTGCTGTTGCCCTTCTAGAACAGCAGGAAGACCAAAGACGCGTCAATTGACCCGCACGACCAGACAACCCGCGCCTAGCTCCCTTGCTTCGGCCGATCGGCTCCCTCGCGCGGCAGTCACAACCGATTTCTCCGCCTCGAAGTCCTTAGCTCGCTCCCCCGTCGCCATGCGTGTGCTCAACTGCGTCTTCCTCCTGGCCGCCTTCGTCGCGGCTGCGTCGGCCACCGCCGTCGACGACGAGATCACCAAGCTCGAAGCCACGCTGGCCGAGCTCAAGGTGCTCCGGTCCGCTGAGTCCAACAACAACGAGGCGCTCAAGTTCGTGTCGGCCGCCGCCATGGCTTCGTCCTCCTCGGGCAGCTCCAGCTCCTCCGTCGAGGCCGGCGACACGTCGGACAACAGCGAGTTCGACATCGAGCCGCAGCCGACGCGCGCCTCCACCACCGAGTCGGCCTCGGCCTCGGCCAGCACCAGCGCCACCACCAGCAGCACCACGAGCAGCG
>JAABLK010000713.1:0-18615 GCA_012295415.1 Phytophthora chlamydospora | reverse complement strand
TCGTAGAGCGCCAGCGACTCACACGTCGTTCGCTTAGTAGTTGGCACGTAGCATCCGGGGATGAGATGTGGGGCTGTGGTGGGCTTGGGCATGAGGGAAGATTGGACGTCGGCGACTCCGAAGCTTGCACCTTCGACAAGCGCGCGGCTTCCATTCCACGGAGGTTTTCTGTCGGGGCGTCGGGACATCTTGGAGGCTTGGGGCCTTGGGGGCGAATTCTCGACTGAGCTCTGGGCTGGCGGACGCGCACTTGGCGAGCAAGAATTCGAATGCTGCTCAAGTTGGTGGCTTCATGTGTACTGCAAATGACAGCCACTTCGAAGGATAGTCAAATAGGCGCTCGCCCAAGATAAAGGCTGACAAAGTGCTCGCCACAGCAGCACTCCACCTTGTCTGTCTACCAGCAGCGTCTTCACTTCGCCAATGCCGACGTCTGCTTTCTGCCTCTGAAGCCTTTGGCTGGATGTAGCGAAAGGTACGTGTGGTTACAAGTCACGCTTTACGCAGTCAGAATTAATCCAATGAGGGCTGTCCATCCCTCATTCTTCCTCTATAATACCTTTTGCGTGTTGGTTCATTACTCGCTTTTACTCTTGTGGAGGCTCGCTGCATCAAATGCCTTCCATGTCGTCGTCAGGCGAGATTGGCGCGAAGTCGCTCGGTGACGCCGTCAAGAAGCGCAGCTCCTCTTCCTCTCCTTCCGTCAGCATGGCGCCTCCATCGACATCACTAGCGTCGAGGTCCCACAGCAAGTCGATGGAGTCTCCTACTGCGTCAGGCCCTAGCTCTCCCTCTAAATCAATCGCCAAACCGGCGAGTACGTCGTCCGAAGTTCCCAGCTCCTCCGCCTTCCCATCCTCAAGTACGTCGTCAGTCTGGAGCTCCAGCAATTCGTCCACCGTCGACAGCGACAGCAGCTCACTATCCTCCGCACTCCCATCCAGTTGGTACACACTGATCTGACCCGCTTCGTCCGAGCTGTCCGAGCTGCAGCTACTGGGCGGCGTCACGTGTTTCCTCTTCCTTGGCCTGGGCGAAGGCGGCAGCATCGTCGTAGACGCCGTGGCCTTCCACAGCGGTCGGCCGAACAGCACTCGGTACGTGGCAAGACAGCGTTCGCCGAACTGCCAGCTGCGGAAGCTGCCGAGGCCCACCGCAGCCGCTGCAGGTCTCGCCAATTGCTGCGGCTTGGCTGGTGCTCGCGGGGACACTACTGCGGCCTCCTTCGCCACGAAATGATCGGCCAGAAGGTGTGCGAACACCGCCGGGTCTTGAGACTTGAGGTCTGCGAAGCGGAACGTGTCGGCGGGCGCTGAATTGGCTCGCTGCAGACGTCTGGGCGAGCGATTCAAGCTCTTGCACTCTTCCAGCACCTCCTGCGACGCGACGTCGAAGTCGTAATTGTCCAAAGTGGAAGACGCAGAGTGCTTCATCTGCCATGAAAGTCAATGGAATGGCGAATGTTAGGAGTGAATTGCCGGTGGATGCAGTGGAAAAGCAACTGCAAGGTCACGGACGGCGGGAAAGTTGGTGCTTAAGTGCTGGTGCAGTGCTGGACGAGGTGCAAGTGAGACTGCTCTGGATACGCATCCATGGATATGCTTGGATCTTGAAAGGTCGCATGCTTACCAAAAGCTGAAAACTATGTTTTCCAGGAAATCGGCTGTAGCAGTATAGCGGCACATATTTTCTTTTCTAATGTATGGAAAGATAATTAAAGAGCAGCTCGGGTTGACGAGCATTTACCAACGGTCCTTTTCGACCTTTTTCGACCACGACCGTAGAGTTTAAGTTGCTGGACATGGAGGATCTGGAGACGTCGTCCACACTCGAGTTTCACGGCGCGCGCTACGTCGTGACGCTGCAGGTGAAACAGCAGCATCTCCATGTGCAGGTGGAGGCGGTGGAGACGGCCGCGGCGTCCGGCGGCACCTGGACGGGCAGCTTTCCGGCCTCGGACATCGAGCAACTTGCGCGTCAGACGGGCAACTCAAAGCGGTTCCCGGTCTTCGTGCAGATGCTGCTGACGGCTCTGCAGCGAGGCAGTGACGCTGTGTTTGTGGATCTTCTTACAGCTGCAGACCTGGATCTTTACAGACAGCGCAAACTGCAGCCGACGATGGCAGCGGAAGGGTATGCTGGCTTAGAGCAACCTAAGATTCTTGGTTGTAAGCTGTATTATTTTCTTACTAAACTTTTTTTGTTTTACGTTTGTAGGATGGCTGCCACGGCTACGAGTAATGGGAAACGATTCTTGATCTTGACGTATGCTGTGGAGTTCGACCGGGTTCACTACCCGTTGCCATTGACTCTGGAACTTTCGCCATCCGCGGAAGTTTTACAGCGGACCATCAGACGGCTGAGGCAGGCGTTGGCGGACAAGGAGACCACTTCAAGTGCTGCTGGAAGTGAGAGTCGTCTGGCGGAAGAAAACGCGGCGCTGAGAGAAGAGAACCGATGCTTGAAGAACACGTTGCAGCAATACGTGAGAGAGGACAATCCGGTGAACTCGACGGGAGAACTGCAGCAAGAGCTTCATGTGAGTTGCAGAAATTGGGGTTTATGATGTACAATTGATTTGAATTAATGGTGCAAGTTGTCTGTATTTTTTTTTATAGGCGTCAATTGAAGAGAATAAGGAACTGATTGCGCTGTATCAGCAGTTTCGAGAGGACTCGGCAGTGGAGACTGCGCGGCTGCGGACCGAGATCAAGTACGTGATATGGACTGATTCAGTTGTGTCAAACCCTTGAAACTCGATTTTTAACGGCGTTCGTGTGCTTTAGACAACTTCGACTGGCAACTCAGCAAATTGACCGGAAGGAACACGAGCGACTCGAGACAAGAAGGAAAATCGTACGGGAACTGCTACGTCTGGTTACTTTTCGTACTTCGATCTCATCTGTCGCACTACTTTTCTCGTGTATTTAGAAAGACAGCAATGCTGCCGTACAAGAAACGCTCGCCCAAATGGTGCAGATGAAGGCTCAGCTGGAGGAGACGCAGCTCAAGAACCGCGAACTGCTTCGGCAACTTGCCATCGCACGCGCACACGCTGGTCAGCAGGGCCCCCGTCAACGCCCCGCTACGAATACAAACCGTACTACGGGCTTCACGAGAGGTAGGTCTCCTTCAACGCGACCGCTCCGGTCTCCTTCAAACGGCTTGACCAGGAAACAGCAGCAGACAAGCAGCGCCGTGTTTCCAGCTCCGTTCCAATCATCGACGTCTCACTACGGCACTTCCGACGACGAGGAGGCTAGCGATAGAACGCCTAGGAGCGCTCGACGACGAAGACCAGCAGTCAGACCTGGGTTCCGTAGGTTCGACCCGACTGCTTATCAGCAGGAAAAGGAGCGCAAGTTGCACGAAGCTCGAGCGCGTTCAAACTCGCGTACACGACCGCCACGTTCGAATGGCGGCTACTCGTCGGATAACTCGGCCGGTGGCTACTCGTCTGCAGACTCACGAGGCTCGAAAGCGTCGTCGCGCTCGACGCGCTCACGCAGCTCAAGAGTATCAAGAGAACGTCAGCGCGAAATTGATGCACGACTGTCGTCGCCCAGGCGCGTTCTGGAGCCCCCTCCACTCGATACTCGCCGTCTTCGCGCGTCGAACAACTCTCCGTTGCCTCGTTCGGGGCCTCCAAGTCGGTCTCAAAGCCGTGGCCGCTCGCCGTCCCCAGCGCCGTCGCACGGCAGCGAGAGTGGCCGCCGTGCTACCTCAAGAGGCTCGGCGGCGGCGTCACCGCGCAAACCATCGGCTTCAGCTCAACAAACACCGCGGAAACTCAGCCAGAATCCTGTACTACGCCGTAGGAAGCAGCCGCCGCAAGCTCTGCTGGACACCTCGGCCGACTCCTTCAGCGACATCGACGACCGCCTCACCGCGTTGCAACAGTTCCTCCGAGAGGCCAAGCAAGGCGGCGTTGGGGCACCGGGGGCGAGCACCGCCGCATGATGAAAGACTCGATTACGAAATGTAAGTACAAGTCCAACAGGCTCATTCTTTTGGATAATTCATAGAGGAAGGGTGTCTTGATACGTCACGGGAAACGTCCTTGAGCCCTCGAGGGCGTGCAACAAGGTGGTTTGTTTAGCATTCTACAGCCACGCGTTGGTCTCGTCGGTCTCGTGGGCGGCTAGTAGTACTGCGGCAGCGGTGGGTTGTCGTTGCGGGTATGTTGTGGGGCTGTTGCTGGGCGACGACAGGTTGTCAGGAGCTGGCAGCGGCTCGAAGGCGACGCCGGGGAAGGCCGGACGCAAGACTGGCACAGCGATCGACGTCGACGTCGGAGCGGACGAGCAAGCAGGCGAACTGGTTTCCACGCGGCGGCGTTTGTTAGAGTAATTGGTGGATGGCCCCAGGCGAGGCACCCACTGCTCGCCGGTGTACAATGGTCTGAGCAGATCGTCTTCGATGGCGGTTGGGCTCGTGTAGTACTCGTCCACGAAGGCTGGAATGGCGCTGCTGTCGTCTTGCAGTAGCTGATCCAGTCTGTTGATACTGTTGAGTTGCATGGCGGAGCGAGACGATGCGGTGGTTGATGTACGCGGCATCGAGGCTGAAGTCGACAAGGAGCTAGGGAAGGCGACGGGGGCGAAGCTGCTGCGATCTCCGGAGCGTGGCGACTTCCACTGGCGAGAAGGCAGAGAAGAGACCCTCGGGGCGTTCATCTGGACTGTTAGTTGGCCTGCTGCAGGCATCTTTGACTGTTGTGCAGGAGCTTTGAGTCGTGTTGGGGGTTCACGAGACGTGGCCGCTTCTGCAGCTTTGGCGTCCGCTTTGATGGCGGCGCGAGACTGTTTCTGGAGATACTTCTGGGCGTGGGTGCGGATCTGCACCAGTGTGCGCGTGTGCACGAGGCTGGAGATCTTCTTCCAGGACTTGCCGAAGCGCTGCAGCCCCTCCAGGAACAGCTCGTGCTCTCGCTTGGTCCAGCGCCCCACCTGCGTGCCGCTGGTGAGGTCGGGCGGCGTCGGCACCGTCTTCATCACCACCGTCTTCATGCCGTCCGACGTCGGGAACGGCGCCATTGACGGCGACGGCGGCATGGACGACAGCATGGGATAAGCTACTGGCGACGGCAGTGGAGACGGAGACGCGATGCGCTTCTGGTTCGGCTTCATCGGCGCCGGACTGAGCCGACGTGGCGGTGGAGCAGGGAAGCTCGGACTCCGACGTGCGGAATAAGACGGCGAAGGGCCATCGGACGTTGATGTTGAAGGGTAGCCGGACGCCGAAGGATACGTCGAGGTCGGCACGCGTCGGTCCTGAGGTCCTCGGTTTGCGGCGTCGAAGCTCATGGCGGCTTGGAAGCCGCCACCGCCGAACGCGTAGGAGCCGTTAGCGTTGGTGCCGGCCAGGTACTCGTCCCACGTGGCGTCCCGGCAGGTGTCGGACGCTGTCGGCGGCACGAACGGCACCGGAGACGGCGGAGACGAACGGTACGAGCGCGTCGGCGTCATCGCAGACTGGGGGGCGTGGCGGCTGGAGCTGGGCTTTCGCGGACTGGGAGGAACTGAGTCAAAGCCAAAGACGGCCGCTTGCGCTGATGCCTCCCCGAGACGAGTCGAAACCGCCCAAGATATAAGCGATTGCCAGTCGCGCCACGCTTTAAGATATACAGACTTGGGCTCACTATACCGGCAGTTTGGTCATGGCGTCCCACTCGCTTGGCCGTTGCGAGTTGTTCCTCTCGGTCAAAGTTGAATGCGTTTAGAGATGGCAGAACTTGCAGCAAACACTGCGACTGCGTCTTGAGAGTGCATTCGGACCAGATCAGACTTCGCTGCTTTCATCCACGGCAACGAGAACCAGCCACAGACACTGCTGCAAGCGAGAAACGCCTTCAAACGCTCAGCGAAACGCTCCGTGTCGACCAAGCAACCGGCCGCGAACTGCAGCTTGGGGTTGCTAACAAATCAAAGCAGATTGGAGTCTTGAGGCTGGCGGACAACAACTCGTCGTGCAAGGACGTACGCTGAGATGTCGAGCGCCGGAGCGTTACGCCGCTATCCGCCGTCACAGCTGCAGGCTTCACGGTTGAAGTGCCTTTCGCCGTTCGTCAAGGGTGCTGGGCAACACGATGTACAAGTCGACGAAGGCCAACTTTGAGGGCTGGCCGCTTGACTGTTGCTGAAGCAAACAATACGCACACCTGTGGAGTCGCCTCGGATGCGGCTCAGCACCGTGGAGAGTCGGATGGCAGTTCAGTAACTGAGGTCGTCATAGCGGAGTGTGGCCCTGCTCTTCGCGCGTGCTCACCATGTGAGCCTGGAGAAGCTGTGCGTCACGATTCGTCTGCAGCTCCATGCTGGTCACCACGCTGTTATCTGCGCTCCTTTTGCTCCGTGGCGCTGCGAAGACCACAAGCTCGGGTGTTCTCGTAGATCCTCTGGCCTCGGAGACCATCGAGGGCGACACGCAAAGCCGGGATCACGTAGCGGACATCCTGTCATTTCGAGCTTCAATCGGACGTCCATCGATTGCTGATTGTGCCAAGTCGCAAGTAATGGTGCACCGCCCGAGCGACACCGGCACCAAGCGGTTGGCCAAGCGGTCGGCCACCTTACCTTCAGGCACGGCGAACAGCTCCCGGCGCGCTTGGCGTTGCACCTTTCGGCACTCGGGTTCCTCGTCCCCAGCCGCTGGCGTTCACGCACATCTTGTCGTTTCCTCGCACGAGCACAAGTCGCTCTCTGTGGACGCGTGCGTGGGTGCATCTGCATGGCTCGAGCTGCTCATGAGCCGGCTAAGTAAGCCGCAGTGGGATTAACGACGAGTCTCGGCATCGATGACTTACTGCAGGTCATAGAACACTGCCGACCGACACCCGCTGAGCTCGTCTTTAACTCGGGAGACATCGCCACAATCCGAGCATTGCAACCCATGGACAGAGCAGAACGTGGCGCAGTTCGATCGTACAGCAAGGCGCCGTGAGCGCTGCAATCGTCTTGGAGACGTATTGCTTATTCAGACATTCCCCACGTCCCCCGCAGCTCGGTTCAAGTCATCACCGTCTCACTTACCCATGCCGGCCCCCAGCACTCGTCGCACCAGCAACCGCTCGCGGTGCCGCTTGACCGACTGCAACAAGTTCGCGCAGACACGTGGGCTCTGCAAGGCGCACGGCGGCGGCTCCCGTTGTCGCCATCCTGACTGCCACAAGCTCGCTCAGAGTCGCGGTCTGTGCATCGCCCATGGAGGCGGTCGCCGCTGCATCGTCGAGGGCTGCAACAAGCTCGCGCAGTCGAAGGGCCACTGCATCTCGCACGGTGGAGGTCGGCGCTGTGCTGTCCCCCACTGCGACAAGTTCTCGCAGGTCCGAGGCTACTGCAAGGCCCACGCCAAGGTGCTCATGGTGTTCAGGTCTCCGTCGTCTCCGACTCGCGCCGCGCTCATGACGCCTCCGGCTTCCTCCAGCTACAGCCTCAAGACCGCATTGTCCCCGGCCAAGTCGAAGCTCTCCATCGGTTTCCTCGTGAACCCGCCACTGCCCAGCGAACAGCCAAGAGCGACGAGCGCCCGCTTCAAGATGCCAGCCTTTCAGCTGGCGCCGCTGTCGATTGTGCGGCTATCCAACGACGCTCTTATCAAGCAACACTCGCTGTTATCGTTTCTGAAGCCTGAGACGACCCGGACCACAAGCACAACACCGCCGCAGTGCTCAGCGCTGAAGTTACCACCGATCACTCGCCGACCGCTTGAGCTTTACCAGTAACGCGACCACATCGATATTTTGACGAACCTCTTTGTCTTCCTCCATCGTCTCCACTCGAGTTGATAGCTCTTGCTCACTGATTGCGAACGTCCGTCAGCAACTTCAACACAAATCGTTCAGGATGCCGCACTTGATGCAATGCCATGCTCGTTCACGCAACGGTACTGTAGCGCTTAGCCCTGAGGACTTCCGAACGAGATCCCCCCACCATGACGAGAAGCACCCACAGGTTGAATAGTGACTAGCTTTCTCTTTTTCTTCTGTGGCATGGTTCTCTAACTTGTAGCAATACCTGGCAGCGCAACGTTCTTTCGGGGCGGACGAAGCCGATGTCGACGACACCTGCTGTAGCGGCAAATCGCGACTTGCTTTGCTCTTTCGCGCTCCACTTTTTTCACTGCCTTGAGCTAAGCTTGGGAACTCTGTGCTTCCGTGTTGACCAGCATGCGACCGAACCTTTGGCCAAGTCGTCGACGCTTGACGAGAGCACAAACACTTGATTGTTCGTCGTTTTGCTGCCTTCGCATACCACGCACGACGTAACACGCACGAGCATGTCGTCGGTCTCGACACTTGTGAAGCGCTGATTGAAGCGATACGTCGAAGTTGCGCAGTGCTCACGGCCGCAAAGACTCCACATCTCATGGTGCGGCTTTCCAAGGACTCGAGTCCACATGGCGGCACTGTTGCTTAAGGCTGTGAGCCTGCATGTACCGAGTGAACGACATCAATGAAGTGCCTCGCAGTCAGGCACGACAGATTCCCCAGCCCACGGCAGCTTGTGGACGCCGGTGAGAGAGATGGCGAGGATGTGAGGACGCCTCTACACGGCTTGCAGCACACGGTAGAGATAAGCACGGCTGCGTCGTGGCTCAGCGTGTTGGTGGACTCTGCGGCGACGAGTGGGCACGTGTTTCGCCACCTGAAACGATGTTCATGGTTCACTCGACGTCTACCGCCGCATGGACAGCAGCACATACGGCAAGTGTTGCGTCCGACACGCCTCATATGCTCCAGTAATGGCTGCGGATCAGAGCTTTTCGCGAGTTTCGAGACCAGCGTTGTGGTCTCCGCTAAGCCCACGAGCGATCATAGAGCCAAACGAGGCAAAGGCGTGGTCAAGTCCACCACGTATGCCGTGACGTTGGTTGCCCACCCCAAGCACTTTGACGCGCCAGCCGATCTCACTGGAACCCCAAATCGTCGGATCGGACGTACACCACTTGGCCGCGCGCTTGCTTGGTTCAAAGACAAAGACGGAGACGCTCGGCTCGGCTGGGAGATTGTCCGCCACGGCGCGAGCGGACGCAAACAAAATTCCTGAACCAAGCACAAGGTCGGCCACTTGCCAAATCGCGCTGCCCCGCACACCCGAAGCCTTCACGAGTCCGATCGATCAGTTGACACCATGCCGACTGCCAGCGCCCGACGCAACGCCAACCGTGCGCGGTGCCGAATGCCTGAATGCGGCAAATTCGCGCAGACCAGGGGTCTGTGCAAAGCTCACGGCGGCGGCTCGCGCTGCCGAGACCCGAGCTGCCAGAAGCTCGCGCAAAGTCGCGGCCTGTGCATTGCGCACGGTGGTGGCCGCCGCTGCGCCTTCGACGGCTGTGCCAAGCTCGCCCAGTCCAAGGGCTTCTGCATCTCTCACGGCGGCGGCCGGCGGTGCCACGTCGCCGACTGCGATAAGTTCGCGCAGGTGCGCGGCCACTGCAAGTCGCACTCGAAGCTCATCCCGACCACGACCGGGTCGTGGTCTCCGGTCTCCGTTTCGAGGTCCACGTCGCCCAGCTCGAGCTACCGCAGCCCCAAGTCGACCATGTCACCGAACAAGTCCAAGCTCTCCATCGACTTCCTCGTCAACCCGTCGACCGACCGCAAGAACGACATTCTGCCGGGCCTTCACATGGCCGGTGCCTCGCTGCCCCACCAGCGCTCACTTCTCTCCTACCTCGACCCGATGACCACCCTGGCCACGACGGCCGTGGCCATGCAGGCACACACCATGCCAGCTCACTACCCTCCGCTCGTGCTGTATCGGTGATTCCACCGACAACCAGGTAGACCGACAGCATATTTATCCGTAAAAGACTTGTTGTGCATTCACAACTTCCTTCTTGCTTTGATGAGCTGAGCCTCTCGAGGTGTTGGTATGATGCAGGCCTGTCCGCGATAGCCTCAAGAAGAGGAGCATCACCTAGGTTCGCCTTGTTAAGCTGCTTCGAGCCCGGCCGTGTAGTCGAACCGGCATGACAATTGCCACCCAAGCAAGGTCGATTGGATGCGTGTGCGCTTTCGGCTGCACAGCACGAAGGAAGCTCTGTTTGCCGTGCCTTACCACGTTAGCGCAGATCCTGAAGTTGATCCCAGATCATGCGATGGCACACCACCCTTCCCGTCGTCGCTTCGGTCCCTTTGCTCTCTGCACCGAAATGGCCTCATTCACGTGAAAACGACAAGCTCCCCTGCACGCTTGTGCACTCGACCAAACGAAGGCATCGTGGCGCCATATTCACGACGGCGTGCGGAGACCACTGTCCGGCAGTCATTCGCCGTCTTTCGGTGGCGGCCGAGCGTCGCCACCACATGCGCGGTGCGGTCTTATCGTCCCTATCCACCTACACGGCGCACGTGACGGGCGCTGTTGAAGAACGTCTGCATGCCGCGTGGTTGCCCTCTTTGTAGCCCCTCGACCAGACGGCAGCGCCTCGTTCGCGTAAGGGGTGGCTCGGTTATGGTGTCGGCGACTCGGCCAGCTGGGTGCTCGCACGGACGAGTCGATCGTCGCTTGACGAGGATGTTGGAACGGCGGCACAGAGGCGGATGACCGAGCTGGGCTGCGGCTGCGAAAGTGGCAAAGCACGGGGACTCATGTAAGTCGAGTGAACCAAACTTTCATATGAAAGTTTAATCGAAAGAGAGAAGATAACAATGCCTACCATTCCTTTCCGTGGCGTAGGTAAAAACTCTTGTCAATTGTGCTGTTCGGGCAAACTGTAGGGTCAGATGTGCAGCGGCATCGCCGTGAAAGGAGCGTGTCTTTCTTCCCGGTCTTGGGGTCTTGTTGTCGTTGGAAAACTCACCGCTTGCATAGGAAGGAGAACGAGTGCCTGACCCCCGGCGTGAATCCACCTGCCGATCCCACGACGACACTAACAACGCGAGCTTAGCACACGTGCTCGGGAGTTTACAACGCACGCCATAGAGCTCGCCCCATGAAAGTTTGCTCGTCGACGGAGCGACGGAGCTTGCCACTCGAGTCGGCAGCCCCTCTCTGCATGCCAGCAACGTGTGCAATGAACGTCATAAATTTCGAGCTTCCGATCGGAGGCGACACCATCGCAAGCAAAGCACGAGCCCTCAAAAATTACGAAGCCGCAGCGGCTCTGTATTCTCCGAGCTGCTGCCGCCTGTGCTGCATCGCAGCGTGACAAAGCGTTCTGCCAGCCAGTCGATGCTCGAGAGCTACAATACCTGCACAAGTTCAGGCAGAATCAATCTTGGTTAGCAGACGCACTCGATTCGTTATTAGCTGCTGGCTGGTCAAGTACATCGCCCGATCCACCTGACCGTCTCTCTTTCCCGGCCGCACCGTATCGACGGAGTCAACACGGCGCGATCTCCACCAAAAGCGCAGCACCGATGCAAAGCGCATCGTCCCTGGTCGGCACATTTTCCTCGAAACCGGATCATTCCATTCCCCGCTGCAGCCCAAGCAGCGTTTCGCAAACAGCACGCGTGGAGTCAACACCTCGTTAGCTTGAATTGTTGCTACAAGCAGCCACAGATGGCAGGAATGCAGATCCGGTGATCGAGTTTTTCAGAGCGGAGCTGGCGCCAAATGCCGCGCTTCAACCAACCAATGCGCAGCCACATCTTCTCCTCGAGCCGCGTTCGAGTCGGACGCTGCGGAGAAGACGCTTTACCGACGATGAGCACCTCTGCCGATCCTTTTGCGCCGTCCATTCGGTTTCCACGTCGACTCTGTCCGCTTTGGCACGCGCCGCATTTGCCAGGACGGCAGACACACAGCGACACCGAAGCGAAGACTGCAACATCCGGTTCATCCGCTCGGGGAGCCGGAGCCTGGTCGCATTTTCGTCACCACCCGAAGACCGGCCATCGCCAAGCAGAACTTGCGTGCTGCTGGGCTTGGCCGGCGTCTATCATCAGCTACGGTAAACGAGACGGGTTGGTGCGACTTGCCAATCTCGGTGTATTTGACAAATATGTACTTCACGTATTTGTGCATGTACCCGTGGCCATCTGAATTGACGACGGGCCTCCACGTCGGGAGCCTCGTACAAAATTATTCTGCACGTGCTTCGAGGACAGCTGGGGATACATGCTCGCTAGAGTCTTGTGGCTAGACTCACTTACATGCTCAGCATAGCGATCCCAATACATGTAATCCACCGTGTGGCATTTTGAAGTTAACTCGCAAGCTCGAAGTCGACCAACTGTAGCGGTACCAACGGCGTTGCTAGCGCTACTCAAACTGCTGGCGGCTATCAGCGTGGCTGAATGCCAAGCCACACGCAAGGCGTTACAGCTTGTTCGCATGCGGCTGCGAGAGCGGGGCGAGCTTCCCAAGATGAAGCAGGCGCTGCGCTAAGTCACCCCAATCGTGAGCCGCATTCCCAGCCGCTGTCTACGCGGGTTATGCGCACAATTCACCTCGTTTACCGGTATTGTGCGGGCTTGTTGCTCAGAAACGCTGTGGACATTTCTGGTTAGGCGTTTTTGTTATGCTTTTTGGGTTTTGAAGATGTGTAAGTTTTGGTTGCTTGGGAACTTTAGTGCCGAAAAGTCTCGACGATGTTCTCGCGGCCAGGTGCCGTAAGGTCTTGTCGACTTGCACGTCTCAAGCAGATGAAGCGGAGGTCAGATGACTTGTTGGTTGGAGTTGCGCAGACGCGGATAAGGCGCAGTCCGAGGCAGACGGAGACCAGATCCCAGTGTTTGTGAGTCGGGCCGACAGTAAAGATGCGGCGATTACAGACAGTGGGAAACCACGAAGCGGACTTTGAGACGATAGCCAGGTGGTCTGGGCAACTTGGCCTGCACGTGGGAACCCCGTTCTGTCTGCATAAGGAGCCGCTTTCGGAATTCCCTTAAGCGGATCGCGATCTCTGCTTGCCACGGATCCCGGGATGCCGAAAACCAGCGTACCGAAACTCGGTGGGGCATAGAGATGGAGCATCTTTGGATAAGCCGCATTCGACGCGCAAATGTCAATTCCAGCGGCGAGCGCTTTGCTCGGTTCTGCCTCGTCACGGATGTAGCCACCTTACCCCATCCGGTCTTCGTGCCGCGGGGTCGGAAGTCTCGTGTTTCTGCGCGAATGCGAACCCTGCACGAGCCGGCGGAGCCCCGTCACGCTGCCCAAAGCAAGTTCTGTCTCTCTGTTCCTCTGTTCATCTCTCTCTTGGTGAGACGTCGGAGCGAGCAGCAACCGGGAGTACAGACGCATACGCGAATAAAAGAACCGAACGCGCTGGCTAGGAGCGGATACCTGTAGCTGGGTGGCCGTCGCCACGGAGGAAAATGCGGCGCGATCGCCCTAGCACCTAGCAAGCAAGTCCAGCACGAGAAGACCGCTTTCATTCATCCCGCAGAATCAAGAAATGCTCGGGCCGCAACACATCGCAAGAACTTGGAGCATGTGCACGCACGTCGAAAATAAAAAAGGAATCCTCGCACTTGTGTAGTCGTCGAGGCCGCCGTGGTGGTCGCCAGAGCGACGAAGGGAGAGCTGCCCACGTAGGTATAGTCGATCTATTGGTATCTTTGTGAAAGTATCTGCCACGAGTCCTGCATTGCACTTGATGGTTGCGTTAATGCACCACCATAAGCAATCCACCACCGTTTGACGTGGCACCACCGCTTACTTCCTCGCGCGCCGCGAAACAAGTCAACAGCATTCAGCGTTTGACGCTCCTTTCCTCAAAGTACTGTGCCCCGGCACGACGAAGCTGGCGTGCCTCCTTTGGCGCAAACAGGAAAATAAAGCTTGTCAACATGCATGCCGTGGGCGCCTTGGAGCTCGTATCTTTCCCAATTCCATGCGTGCTCATGGGGCTCGTCTTGCCAGGGAGTAAACGTCCGATCCATGCCAGCTGGGGTCGATCGAGTGCGGCTGCGAGACCATCCAGCCCTCGTAAGTAAGATCACTCGTCTGTTTGTCTTCTGGGCTAGCTCTGTCCGATCAGCTGTCCTGCGAGCATGGCTGGGAAGGGCTCAAAGGCTGAGCTCGCCTATCCGGCCCAGCGATCTCCGCAACCTCTGTCTCTCTCGCGACCATAGTCAAGTCGGGATGCAGACCATCAGGTGTGCGGCCTGTACCTCTTGAGCAGCAACAGAGCGCCGCGTGGTACGGACAGTCCGATCGTAGGGCAGCAGCAGTTGTGGCAAACCAAACCAACCCTGTCCCCTGCTCCCGTTTCATCCGAGGTGCTCACTTTACATTTCACCGCCAACCGCGAAACACCAACACTTCACTGCTAGTGCAGCGGTGCTCGTGTCCGAAGCAGCACATCCGTTTTCATCTCAAGCTCCTACATCGCCATGCCGACGTCCAGCACTCGGCGCAATGCCAACCGCGCTCGGTGCCAGTTCGCCGAATGTGACAAGTTCGCGCAGACCCGGGGTCTGTGCAAGGCCCACGGCGGCGGCTCTCGCTGCCGGGACCCGCAGTGCAACAAGCTCGCCCAAAGCCGCGGCTTGTGCATTGCCCACGGAGGAGGCCGTCGCTGCCAGTTCGACGGCTGCAAAAAGTTGGCGCAGTCCAAGGGCTACTGCATCTCGCACGGTGGCGGTCGCCGCTGCACCATCCCCAACTGCGAGAAGTTCTCGCAGGTCAAGGGCCGCTGCAAGTCGCACTCCAAGCTCCTGACGACGGATTCATACTCCAGCAGCCCCATGACTCCGCCCAGCTCGGCCGGCAGATCTGCGATCTCCCCGTCCAGCGCCAAGCTCTCCATCGACTTCCTGGTGAACCCGCTGTCGCGCAGTTCGTCCATCGGAAACAAAGCCCCGGTCCAGCAGCAGCAGATGCAGATGCAAGCTCACGTGCCTGCTCTGCGTCCCATTTCGCAGCTCGCCAACCCATTCACGTCGGCAGGTATGGGCTGCAATCCAGGGTACGGCTCGCAGGTTCTGGGCAACCAGCGCTCGCTGCTGTCGTTCCTCAGCCCCCACGGAGCTGTTCCGTCGTATCCCGCACCGCAGCCGCAGTTCGCTGCTGTGCCGAGCCACTACCAGGCACCGATCCTGCCGTCGCTGGCGATGTATCGCTAAGCGGCAGCACTTGAGTGTTTGAGTCAGTTGTGAGTAGTTGAGGGTGTGCGTGTGCATGTTGATAGAAATTGCGCCACGCCGCTCTGCGGTAGCAGTCAGCGCCCCATATTTAACCCTTCAGTGTAATCTACTGCTTCCCCACACACATCCATAGTCTATTGCAGATGACGCCAACGAGGACGCAGATCGTAAAGATCAGAATGCTCTTGTGCTCTCAAGTTTCCGTTGCTCGAGCAGCAGAGCCGGAAGATACCCACCCACCCACCGTCCAATTTGCTGCTCGATCCGCAAAGCTTCTCAGTTGGCGGCTGGACGAAAGCTGCTCACAATGCGGGAAGTTAGCGTCCGGATGTCCAATGTTCACGTGCGCCGGAGATCCACTTTTCCATTCGAGAGATCGCGCTTCCCATCCCTAGATGGTGCTTTAGAAAGCGTCAGCTCAGCTTCGGGCTCTTGCATGCTCCCTATCAACACCCGCTCGACACCCTTGTCACCTGCAGATTGAAATGGTCGATTAATCGCAATTCCTCGGTGCATTCATAATGAAGTGGTCGTGAATGCACACCGCTGTAAAGCTACTGTAGGCCCCGAGTTGTCGGATTGCGCCCGTATCCTACGCTTAATTCTGTTGCCTTATATTGTGCAGCTTGAGTGGGCTCGTGAAAAGAGAGAGCTGAGAATTCAGCATGTCCAGCTGCTCTTGTACATGAATGTCCAATGTTAGAGCTCGTGGAGAGTTTGAGTTGCGTTGGTTCACGATGGTTGCATATAGCGTAAATATGGAGAACAAGCTCGGTAGTAACAGGAGAGGTCTGCCGATAGTGTTTGTGTGAAGTTGTCGAGTTTTTGTATTGGTTTGCAGTTTCGACTACGGGAGATATGTCCTCTCAAGAAGAGGCGAGTCTCCTCAGGTGATACGATTCAGTGTTTACTAATGCTACAGCAAGCTTCTTTTATGAGCTTGTGCTCTTCAACGTAAGGCTAGAGGTTGGTCTGTTCAGCTTCGACAGACAAGCAGCAACTTTGGGGTCCGCCTTTACGTTTTTCAGCACCGCTAAAAACTAACGCTTCCAACGAAACTAGGGAAAACTCGGACAAGGAAGTCGATAGCAAAGAAAACTGATTGACATCAATAATGTACCCCACCCAGGAACCGGAGAATGCCTGTCGCCGAGGATGAGTTTGCGCACCACGAGCTTGTCAAGTACACCAAGGATTTTAGGATTGTAGGCACTATTTCTTCGGCGAACACTTCCCTCCTGTAAGCTTCTGGACCGCGTCCGCCGTCTTGAACATGAAATTCACGAAGACGCCCTCGAGGGGAACATCAGCTTTCAGCTCCTTCGGGTACAAGAGGTGATGATCTTGCTTTGGGTGTGCGCAATACGGTCGTCCATGGCGGCGCTGTCGCCCTAGTGAAAGATCATGTCGCCGTGGTGATCTTGAGCTGGACCTCGGTGGTCGATGCGGTGTGGTCTTGGATGCAGCCGGCCCCGGCAAGGTTTCTGGCACGATAGTTGCTCGTCTGAAGGGATCATAATATGATTGGCATAGTGTGGTGAATGTTGTAGAGAAGCAATGTCGAGGAAGTATCGCCTTCCAAATATCCAGAACTCTCCTTGTCGTATTTTCCACCCTTTTACCCCAGATATGTAGCCACTTGAGAGTGCTGGTCTGTACCCATCTCCCTAAGGCGAAGCTGAGAACAAACCATCACTTCCACATTCTCCACCTTCCTTCAGCGTCTCGTCCTCCATGACCCAAGCAACTGAGCGCGTGGTTGCGATCCCGCTCCCGCTGGACGCCGACGCGCCCGCCCTGTTTCCTTTCACCCTGGAGCTCGACGACGACTTCCCTTCAATCTGCCAGATCTGCCTCGACGCACCCGCCAGCGTTAGCCAACTCTGCGGACCCGAGTGTCTAGCGCAGCTGTGCGTGCCCTGCGTCGTGCGCCACCTCACAGCCAGCGTCTACGCCTTCTACCCAGGCGTACTGCCCAAAGTGCGCTGTCCCGTGTGCCTCAACCTGCTCAACAAGAACCAATGGCAAAGCTTCGTCCAGCCACAGCAGGATCCTGAACACTTGGATCAGGACCAGGACGACCAGGACCTTCAGGACGACAACTCGCACGTGCTGGACAAGTACGTGGTGCTCTGTCGTCAGAGCTGCGGCTTCCAGAGCCCGTGCTGCCACAATGCCGACTACACGATGCTGCCCGAGCGGTATTCCATCTCGGACGGCGAGGATGATGACGACGCGCTGCTGACGCTGCCACTGGAGCAAGTGGCAGCGCTGCCGGAGCTGCAACGTCGCGGGGTCGAGTTCTGCTACCATAGAGAAGATACAGATGCGTTTTATGAGTATTTGACTACCAGGTTCGGCGACAATGTCGAGAGTTTGCTGTGGAGACTGTTGCCCAAGATCGTGGACGAGGAGCGCCGAGCGGCGCTGCTGCTGCGCCACCTCAACAGGAACCCGGACACGAAGACGCGCTGCTGCGCCGCCGACGTGTGCTTTAAGTGCAAGGCCACCAACCACCACGGCGGAGACTGTCGTGACTTCGTGGAGGACCAGAACGTCGTCGAGTGCCGCGGCTGCAACGTGACAGTCGTCATGGTCGACGGCTGTGACGCACTGCGCTGCTTGTGCGGCTTCTCGTTCTCGTGGTCCCAGGAAGTGGCGCGCCAGCGAGCGCAGCGCAAGCGGCTTGCACCCTCGGAGAACGCCCAGTACAACCACTGGCTCCGGTGGCGCAGCAAGATGCGCGCATCTCTGGGAAAGGTGACGGATATGCCGGCGACGCAGCGCGAGTTGCGGCTGGCGAGACTCGTGCGCGAGCACCGTGCACTTCTGCGTCGACTGCTGCTCCCTCGAGTGTATCGTCGCCGACTGAGCAAGAGGAGTCCCGAGAGCGTCGCGGAGGCGACGATCAAGCTGAAAGCGATTGCGGAATCCCCGCTGATGCCCGAGTCTCCGCTTCTCGCTCGCAGTGAATCCGCGCCGTGATCAGGTGCTGGCTACGTACTGCCTGACACACGGAGCCGATTGATTTTTTTTATATTAAAGCTATTTGCCTACCACCCAGTTGAACGCCGTAGTTGGTAGAGGATTTCTCTGTTGCAAGTTCAGGATTCATGCAAGCATTACTCAGCGGTGATTTCATACGAACGAGAGCGACGGGCGCACACACGGCTGCGCATGCTTACTTCTATTCAGCCACTCGGACAGGCGACCCATGGAGCCAGGACTTCGAGCCAGCTTCTCCTACTTCATCAACGTCCCAAGAGGATAGCCTTGCATGCTGTTCGAGCTCTCAGATCAAACCTCCTTTCATTCTCGCTTTTACCGGCTAACCAATAACCAACTTCAAGTCTCCTACCTCGCTGCGCTCTTCAGTCAACTTCCCAACTAGTCTTCGATCATTCTCGTCGTGGTTGCATTCTACAACTTTGGAGTACTCTTCACTACAGTGGTTACAGCAATTAGTCTGAGTGAGACTAATTTATGTAAGCACAGTTTCAGCGACCTCACACAAAATAGTCTTGCGGAACTTGACATAGACTAATTATGAACACAGACTATTTATGAATGTT
>JAABLK010000712.1:0-18636 GCA_012295415.1 Phytophthora chlamydospora | reverse complement strand
GTCCAAATGTTGGAATTACTAGGCGAAAGCGTTCGGCGTGGGCGTCGAGCTGCATGAGCCGACGCTGGAGGCCATGATTAAGTTTGGCAAGGAGAAGTATCCGAACGTCCCGTTCAATGACGGTGTCAAGCGGATGGCGATTCTGCCGGTTGGGAGCAAGTTACTGCCTTCATCCGGTTGGACGCCCATCGCTGTGCTGCACAACGTGTACATCTTGCCGGGCATTCCGTCTATGGTCAAGGACATGCTCACGTGCAACGAGGAACACTTCGTCGGCGTACCCATTCACCGCGTCATCGTACGTTTGACTTTGCTGTGTTTGCGTTCTACGCAGACAGGTACTGACAGTGTGGCTTGTGTGGTGCAGGTGAGCACTCTGGAATACGAAAGCACGATTGCGGCGCCTTACAAGGCGTTGCAAAAGGAACACCCAAACGTTGCGCTCGGCAGCTACGTGAACCTCTCCGAGGAAAAGACTGGCACACGCGATACGAGCTTCAACACGCGCCTAACTGTGGAAGGCCGTGACGCAGAGGAAGTAAAGCAGGTCGGTCAGAAGCTGGTTGAAATGTTCAAGGCCAAGATCGCGGACCCCAGCACAGCCGTGTAGAGAATCCACTGTAAATGTGAGTCGTTCTTCCGGGTTTGAAGGTATTTTACCCGTACATGGGATCCGGTGCTAAAGGACGAAGCAAAGTTTTGCATTGTTTAGAGAAATCGAGGACGGTACGTGCTGCGAAAGACGACGTTGCGATAGTGCCTCGAATCTGAACCGCTTCACTTGACTTTGGTGTTCGCATGTACTCCATGCCGAAACTGGGCACGTGCACAGAAATCTTGCCAATATCACGAGCTGTAACGTTTGCAGGCTGGCCTTTCCTCCGTCGTTATTCAGTTCCACGCACAACAAGCACACCTCATCGAGCTCACTCCAAGATTCGCTGTCCAGCCTCAACCAACTTCTGATGGGTCTGCTGAAAGCTCTCGCGTTTGGAGCAGCGACGATGACCACGAGCTTCCTTCAGACGACTGCCGAGTACAACAACATGGCGACGACGTACAGTCCGATGCATTCCCTGGACTACCCGCTCGGAAGCGAGGTGCTGGACGCCGCCAAGCTTGCAGCATCAATCGACACGGACCTTGCGATGATTTCGCAGTACTTCACCCACGCACGCACGTACTATTCGCAATACTACGGCGTCCCTGTTGCTCAGTACGCGGCCAAGAACAACGTGAAGCTCCACCTGGGCGTGTTCATGACGAGCGAGTCGTGGCAAGCTGCTGAGATCGACAACGCCGTCGCCGCCGTGCAGAACTACCCGGGAACGGTGGCTGCAATCCTCGTGGGCAACGAGAACCTGATGAACGGAGTGAAGGCGGCCGACATCCTCCGTATCGTGTCTGCCATCAAGACACGCTTGGGTGCCACACTCGCAGCGACCGTCAAGTTCGGAACGGTGCAGCGAATCACCGAGTACTTGGATTCTGCGTATGCCACGGAGACCGCCACCTTGGAGGCTGGTCTTGATATCCTGGGCGTGACGATCTACCCGTTCTTCGACCCCGCGTACAACCCGAGCTCGCCGACTGCAATTCTAGATGGAGCCTGGAACGCCATGGCACAGAAGTTCCCCTCGAGCAAGATGGTTCTCGCCGAGACGGGGTTCCCTACAGCGGGGGCCACTTCATCGGTCTCTGGCGTGACACCTTCTCTGGCAGCATCGGTCAACTTCTACCACGCTGTGGCAAACTGGGTGCCCCAAACTGTTGCATCGGCTTCGCTCAAGTTTTGGTTTTTGTTCTTTGATCGTCGTCCGGACGATAACTCCATGGGCGTGGATTTGAAGAAGCACTTCGGGTTCTTTACTTACGATCGACTGGCCAAGAGCACTGACCCGGACTACCCGAGATCTCTTAGCGCAACTGTGACGCCCACAATCGCCCCTACAACGACCCTTACACCGACGCCGACGACTAAAGGAAGAGGCAAGACGACCACAGCGCCAACAACCGCACCGCCGACTTCTTCTACGACATCTCCACCGACGACAAAGCCCAAAGGTAGATCTGGGGTTCGTGGGCTGTAAGCTTTGTACAGCGTCTCCGTGCGACAAATGCTTGATTGCGTCCATGATGGCACAGCAACACGAGATGTGCTGGCGAAGACTGAAAAGTGTAAGCCATGAATTCCTACTTGCTAGGATACCCATCGAGCGATTTCAAAACGTTTTGAAGGTCGTTTGTTGGCATTTCTCTCCAGTGATGAACCCGGAGGCACGCGAACACCTCATGCAATGACGTCTTGGTTGCTGTCGCATAGGCCAGCAGGATGTTGCTTTACATCTTGAAGCCACAAACACGGCAAAACTTTTCAAAGCTTCTAGGATGATAACCCCATAATCACCAGACCCACACAATCGATTTCCAACCCCTCGTACATGAACAATATCCACCTTACGGATACTTCTGCAGCAGCTGCATGTGCAATACGAGGATGACGAGGTACATGTATAATGTCTAAAGCAAGCTCATCACACAACCGATCCTGGTTCACATCCCATTTGATGGATCTTCCTGGTGGCGCTTACGGCGTCCTCCTCCACCTCACCCAAGCGAGCGCCATACCGCAAACTTCCTCAATAGACCCACCGTATCCTCACGTCGCACTTCTTACTCGTTGCTCGTCAAGTTGAGAGCGTTCATTTCCCAACTTTCCTTCCAACAACAACTTCGCCTCAACACTCGCTTCAACTGGGGGACTCGCACTACAATGGGCGTTTGGAAAACCGATCGAGTTGCACCGGTACGCGTAAGCACCTCCAACAACAGCAAGCCTGACCTATCTGCTCGCGAGCCTTCCACGGTTCTCGATGTGTTCAAGGACGTCGTCGCCCGGTCGCCAAATGAAAGAGCACTCAGCATCAAGAAAGACGGCGGATGGGCCACCCACACGTGGCAGCAGTACTACGATATCTGCCAGCAGTTCGCTCGGGCGCTCATTCATCTCGGCGTCCAGTCTCACGAAGCTGTCAACGTGCTCGGTCCGAACTGCCCCGAATGGCTCTTCACGAACATGGGGGCCATCATGGCTGGCGCGGTGATCGCCGGTGTCTACGTTACCAGTACGCCCGAAGCATGCCAGTACATCACTGCGCACTGCGATGCGAAGGTGGTGGTGGTGTCTGACAAAATACAGTTGGACAAGTACCTGTCGGTCTTGGACCAACTGCCGAAGTTGGAGGCCTTGGTCGTGTGGAACGAGGGCGACGTGCCGCAAACTACCAAGTACAGGGTGCCAGTTTTCTCATTCAGCGACTTTCTTCTCCTCAGCGAGTATGTGGAGGCCAGCCAGCTTGACGAAAGAATGAGGGCTCAACAGCCTGGTCACTGCTGCACGCTTATCTACACTTCCGGTACGACGGGACCTCCGAAGGCTGTCATGATTTCCCACGACAATTTGACGTGGACTGTAGCGGCTGCGATGAATACGCTGCCGGCTCTGGGGGACGCAAAGCGTACGGTGAGCTTCTTGCCACTCTCGCACGCGGCAGCTCAAATCCTTGACATTCACCTGCCGTTGGCTATTGGATCCGAAGTGTACTTTGCGGGTCCTGACGCTCTCCGCGGAGGATTGCTGGGCACGCTTCAAGAAGTTCGCCCGAACTTCTTCTTTGGAGTGCCTCGTGTTTGGGAGAAGATGATGGAGTCTCTCAAGGCGAAGCTGGGGGACGCACCGGACGGTCTCAAGAAGTCGCTGCTGGCGTGGGCTATGGCGAAGGGTGCTGACAACGCGGAGCAATCGCAGTATGGAGCGACTCTCTCTGCAAACTTGAGTTTCTGGGCTGCAGACTACCTGCTTTTGGGCAAGGTTCGACATGCCCTCGGTCTGGACGAGTGCACCACCTTCCTGACCGGTGCTGCTCCCATTTCTCCAGACGTCATTCGTTACTTCAGCACTCTCAACATCCCTCTGTACGAAGTCTTCGGGCAGTCGGAATGCACGGGGCCTCACTCCATCAACACACCAGAAAAGTGGAAAATCGGCACCGTCGGGCCTGAGATGGAAGGAACTCGCTCGAGAATCGACCCGGACACGGGCGAGATCCAGTATACCGGACGCCACATTTTCATGGGTTACCTAAAGGATGAAGTGGCCACCAAGGCCACTCTCGATGACGATGGCTGGCTGTACTCGGGTGATGTTGGAAAGATTGACAAGGACGGATTCCTGTCGATCACCGGTCGGATCAAGGAGATCATCATCACCTCTGGAGGAGAAAACGTTCCGCCCGTCTTGATCGAGAACTCCCTCAAGACGGAGCTGTCTGCGCTTGCAAACGTGATGGTTATCGGCGAGAAGCGCAAATTCCTCACGTTCCTCTGTTCTCTCCGAGTTGATCCCGACGCTGCCACTGGTGCACCAACCGACAAGCTCGATAAAACGGCATTGGCTGTGGCGAAGGAAGTCGGCAGCGAGGCCACCACTGTTTCGGAAGCCCAGACTTGTGCGAAGTTCAAAAAGTACATCGAGGATGGAGTGGCACGGGCCAACGCCAAGGCGGCCTCCCGAGCGCAGCAAGTGCAGAAGTTCTTCATCATCCCGTGCGATTTCTCAATTGACGGAAATGAGCTCACGCCTACCATGAAGGTGAAGCGATCAGTCGTCGAGAAGAAGTACAGTCAAGAGATCGAGAAGATGTACGCCCAGGCTTGTCTCTGAAGGAAGAAGAACCCAATGTGAAAATACAGTTTCGAACTCATCAACTGGTTATTCGCCAAAAACGCACACGCGGGTGAGCTATGAAAATAGCATCTCATGATGGTTGCGTGCTGTTCATGTGAATCTGATCAGTTTTGGAGCTATTTCGCCACTTGTGCTTTGGGAGAGAAGCAGGTCAAAGGCATTCCTGTGTTCATCACAGCATGGGGAAGGGGTGGAACGCGATCAAGAGTGCTGCAGCTCCTCGAGTTGCTACAGAGGCGAGCATTCCTCCTGGAGAATATCACATGGGGAAAACCGGTCGTCTCTGGTTGGCTGCTTTAGGTGGCACTCGTGCAGAAGTGGTGCCAGCGTCAAATCGAGTATCGCTCAAAGTAGCGGAGCAGGAACGCCAAATTCGTCTCGCCCGATCGAATCATTCGTACAAGTACATGATTCTGCCCGACTCCATCTTTCGGTATTGTTGGGATCTTCTGCTGGCTATTACCACCATCCTGCTCATCTGGCGGGTGCCATACACAATTGCCTTTGGTGAGAGCGAACTGTGGTATTGGTATGCCTTCAACAAAGCAACCGATGCGATTTACTTGCTTGACGTGGTCCTAAACTTCCGGTACGTTCACAAGGTATTTTTTTTTATTTGACTTTCCAACTTTATACTAAGTACTAGCACTGTGTTTTCGCTTTGCAGAACTGGATACATTGAAGATACCGACGTTATCATGGACAGCCGTCTGGTTGCAAAGCACTACATGAAGGTAAATGCCCTTTTCTCTTCTTCGAACGTCCCTACAAATACAACAAACTGACACCTCAATTGTTGTTCAGAGCTGGTTCGTTGTAGATCTCATCGGTTCGATCCCAGTCGAATCTCTCATCACCGTCAACACGACAAGTTTCTCTGGCGTCGAACGGAAGGCGTTCAAAGCGTCTGTAAAATATCTGAAAGTTCCGGTACGAAAGACAAAAAAACTCACTCCGACTTACCCGCATTATTGACACCTACCGATTAACTTGTTGCTTTCAGAAACTCTTTCGAATCGCGCGGCTTATCAAGTTTGTCCAGTAGGTCACGCGTGCGCTGCAACTTACAGTTCTTCCTTATCTCACGCCGTGCTCCCATTGTGTAGGAAGTACATGAAGTTTGCGTACGCCGCTCAAGTGTTTGCCTGCTACATTTCTCTGATCCACTGGGTCGCTTGCCTCTGGGCTGGCCCCGTGCTAGGCTTGGCAGACGCCGAAGATGACGACCTCGCTTACAACGAAGCGTTGTATTCGGCCGTACTGCTGCTGCTGAATATCTCGTCAGTCACTGTCGAGCCCAAGTGGCAGTTCGTGAGTGCAATTCTTGGCATCGTTGGCTTTTTGTTTCAGTGCTTGACTCTCGCAAGTATCACTGCGGGTGTGATCGGCTCGAGCTCGCGCGCGTTGCAGTACCAAGAGAAGGTTCGGATGGTTATGAGCGACCTCAAAGCGCTTCATGTTCCAACGGAGCTGCGCAAAGCTGCGAAGAACTACTACGAGACGCTTTGGCGGATGAAGAACACGTCGGACCGGTACGAGAAGGCCATCTACGAGGACGAGGACTTGTCGCCAGCGCTGCGTGCCGAGATTGCTCTCTACATCCATCGAAACCTCATCGCCACAGTGCCGCTCTTCCAAGACTGTTCTGACGCGTGCCTTGCTGCCTGCGTCATGAGACTCAAGACGCAGCTGTTCATGCGCGGCGACGTCGTTTTCCACAAAGGAGATCCAGCCAACTCGATGGTCATCATCAGTCGCGGCAAGGTGAAGGTCATATCACCAGATAATGAAGGGCTGCTGGCTGTACTCAAGCAGGGCAGCTTCTTCGGGGAAATTGGACTTCTCCGGCATATGACGCGCTCTTGCACCGTGATCGCAGGCACCTTCTGCGAGCTGAAGTCCTTGGAGAGGAACGACGCCGAAGAAATCTTCGAGGCGTACCCGCATATTCACGATCGTCTTTTCGCTGAGGCCGAGAAGCGCCGTCTAGATACGCGGCTCAAAGCGAGGCTCTACAACGTTAAAGTCCTTGACAACGCACACGCTGTAGACGTCAGCAGCATCGTGGAGGTGCCAGGTCCGGGAGGAAAGAACAACCAGCCATTTGTCGACGGGGCGACTGAAGAAAAGCCTCCTGCCGCTCCAATGTCGTCTTCAGGCTCAAGCGGCAAGCCAGCGAAACTCATTCGTGGTAATTCATTCCAAACCGAAGACGGCATGGCGGTCAACAGCGAGCTGGACAACATGAACGTCAGTCTCGAGGAAATCCAGCGGTTGGTCGAGATACTCAAGGCCACACAAGGGCGCTTGTCTCGCGTCCAAGAGCGACGACAGTCGATTCATATGGCGCTGAACTCGCCCACGCCCATCCAAAGCATCAACTCGATGCTTTTCACGAGCGCACCAGTCCCCCCAGACTCGAGAACCAGCACCCGAAATCCAGAATCGCGTCACAGTGGGAATCGAAGTGGAAATCGCAGCGGGAACTCATAGCAGCAATTACCAGGTCACCGGAAGTCTTCAACGCTTGGTACAAACAAGACATTTGAAGTAATCGCATGTTTGAACAGGCGCTGATTACATCACACAGAATTATCAATTGAGCGAAGGAATTGAGTTGGCTTCAACCGATAAAGCTACACAACACGAGACCAATCTTGTTGCTGCCTCCCGGTCCGCTCTTCATTAAGCCAACGACTTGTCGCTCTTTTCTTTTTGCATCTGGTAAGACAACACACACCCGTGTTAGTGTTATGTTTCAGGGCATTGGTATGAGAACACTTACCTTCTTGTCACTCATGGACCGAGACGATCTGGTCTTCTCCGGCCGGCTGAGTAGATTGTTGAAGAAGTTCTGCAAGTGCTTCGAGCTCACGTCCTTCTCGTCACGCTTTCGGCGGTCAGCAGCCGCACGACGGGCAACAGCCGCTTGCTCCGCCTTCTTGCTTGCTTCGATGCTTTGCTTTTGCAGCTCCTCCAGACCTGCACCAGCAGCCTTCTCTAATTTCTCAAGCCATTGCTCGTGGCCGTCCACACGGATGTCAGCTGCGAGCAGCGTGGCAGAATCATCGGCGTCTTCTGTCGGGGCAGGGACAATTTTCTCGAAGGGTTTGTCGGTCGGCCAACGAGCCTGTGAGCCAACTAGACTCTGGTTTACCAACTCAAAGGAGTCGTAGCCTGACGGAATGAAAATGCTGTTATGATCCACGAGTTGCGGTGGCTCAGTGAACTTGAACTGGGACGGATAGGCGCGATGCAGAATGTACTTGCGGAGCGTGTCCACGTTGGAACCGGTCTTTGCGGACGTGAACACAACCGACGCGCCGTCTAGCATCGTGAGAGTAACACGCAGAATATTAGCAGAAGCACCAGTCGAGTAAGTAGGTAATTTGGCTTACACCGGATAGCGAACTGGCGAAGTGTGTACTCGATGTAATCCATCTTGGTAGAGTTTTCTGGACGAAGCTAAGCATTAACAACAACAACAAATGAGTGTCAGCGTCTACCCAGACATAGATGTCGGAAGCACAATACGCGTACATCAGCCTTGGCTACAATGATCACAAGAGGAACACCCAAGTTCTTCGACAGCACGCCTTCTTCCATCTATTATCACAACAGAACAAAACGTCAGGAAACTCATTCCGCCATCCACTTCAAGTATCAAACTCTCGCTTACAAACTCGCTCGTCGACGTGTCCATCGGCGTCGGCGCGGAGTGGTCGACACTCTACAAAATACCCTCCACTTCAACATCAGCACAGCCTTCCACCTCCTCTCTTTCAGCATGAGCTCCGTACCGGATCTTCATAGGTCAAAATATGCTGCTTGATCGCCGCATACAGCTCGTTCCTCGCCTCGGGACCCAGCTGGTTGATCTGCCCCAGTAGTTGCCCCTCCAGCGCCGAAAGCCACTGCTCCAGTGAGCTCTTAATAGTCCACGGCCTCGACAAATCCAACACAATGGCCACCACCGTCTACATCAGCACCAAATGACAAATAATACCCCCATCCAATTAGTATCCCCTCTTCAACATAGTACCGCTTCTCCTTCCCCACCTTCTGCAGCGTCTGGGGCTTGACCGCGATCTTGATGAGGTCCTTGAGGCTCAAGTCGTTGAGGCTCCACGTGCCAATGTGGGCCATCACGTCCTCTACGAAGCATTCCACAATAACAGGTTAAATACCCTCGACATGTTCATAGCCACATCATCTTGGTTTTATAATACCAGAGGCGTCGCCGCCGCTCTCCTTAGCGCGCGGGTCCAGCACGTCCAGCGTCTTGAAGGCCAGCAAGGTGTCCACGGCGTGGCCCTCGTCATTCGCCTCCGAGGCGCCCAGCTTGGCCTCGTCCAGCCGAGCCAGCAGCGCCGACTTGCCGCTCTCGGCGTCGCCCACGATCAGCAGGTTGGCGGCCGGCAGCTTGGAGCGCACGGAGCAGTCGCGCAGCATCTGCTGCCACAGATCCTCCCCCGACGCCATGTTCGAGGTGATGGAGTTTTTCAGAGTGAAATGATCGAGTAGGGTTCTAACCTGGATTTTTGAAACCCTATCTATATATTTAGGAAAAATTGAAAATGGCTTCATTTCGGTGATTGGATAACCAACTTACGGCATCAAACTGCTTACTTACGGGACAAATATGCTCAAAGGCTGCTGTAGCGGTGCAGTTCATGCGGCAGGACGCTGGCGAGCTGCCCCTCGACGTGCTCGCGCACTAATGGAGCGAACACATCGCGCTGCATCTGGTTGTTGAACATGGAATCGTGGCCGAACTTGGAGTCCACCTCCACAAGCTGCGCACTCTTGCCGAAGGACTGCAAGATGTTGACCAGGTTGCGCTGCTCCTGGATGGGGATCAGCAGGTCCTGCTTGATGCCGATGATGAGCGAGTCGCACGAGATGCGGCCCGTGCCTTCCGCCAGGTTGTCGGTGTTACGCCCCAAGTTGGTCAGGTCCATGGCCTTGGACAGCAGCAGGTAGCAGTTGGGGTCGAACACGCGCGCGAACTTGTTGGCCTGGTAGTCCATGTACCTCTCCACGTCGAACGTCGCCGACTTGAAGTGCATAGTTCCCGTCGGGTTCCAGTCGAAGCGCGCATCGAACTCCTCGCGCGAGCGATAGCATGTCATGCCCAGTTCACGCGCCACTTTCATCCCTTCCAGAGGCGCACCGGGCGTGTAGTTGCCGCCGTTGTAGGCCGGGTCGGCCAGGATGGCGCGACGTTGCACACGTCGAAAGGCAACTGTGCCGGGCGAGGTCTGGTGCGTGCAGGCGAGGCCCACGAGACGGTCCACGCGGTCCGGGAACTGCGCCGCGAACTCCAGCGCCTGAATGCCGCCCATGCTGGCGCCTATCACTGAGTGGACGCCGTCGATGCCCAGGTCGTCAAGCACCTTGGCGTGGCAGCGAGCCATGTCCGCCGGAGTGATCTGTGGGAACGAGGCCTTGTACTTGTCGCCCGTGATCGGGTTCACCGACAGAGGCGACGTGGCGCCGAACGGACTGCCCAGTACAGACGGACAGATGACACGGAAGTACGACGTGTTGAGCGCTTTGCCCGGGCCGATCATGTTCTCCCACCATCCAGGACGTGCGTCGTCGCGGTTGGAGGCGGCGTGACTCGAGTGCGAGAAGGACGGCAGCACCAGAATGGTGCGGTCTCCAGGCAGAGTGCAGTCGCCCCACTGCTCCCACTCGATCGTCAGCTCCGGCAGCGATCCACCCAGTTCCAGCGGGAAGTCTTTCTTGAGAATGGACTGGTACTTGTTTCGCGTGAGTGTGAGCCCGTCATCCGTGTGCTTGGGGTCCACCACGTACAACCGATGCTGCAGACTATGCTGCAGACTGCAGCGAACAAGCTGCGACGTCGCAGGACCTTGATGTAGAGCTGCTTGGGCTACACGACTGTGGCAGGACACCAAGTGGCCATTGGAACCGGAAACAACAGCAAACAACGATATTGAAACCTACCGAGCCAGCATTTTGTCTGCCTCCCTCTTCGCTGTCACTTTCACCAGGTAGAAGCTGGGATGAGAGCCCTCGCCCTCGCCCGCATCCTAGCATCTGGCATTGTCCGCCGAGCAAGTTGAAGTTCTTGCGCTTGCTCGTTCATGAGCCCGTCGTCTGTCGCCGATCGTCCGCGTCACGAAATTGCGGTGAGCCATCCATGCACCGGACATCTCTGCGCAAACCACTTTCGGTCCGGTGTTCGGCTTGCTCCAATCTCAACTTGCCCGTGGTCGATCTCAGTTCGTCATTTATTCCGTCTTGCCAGGTTCACAAGATTGCCAAAGCTTGAATCCTTTAGCGAGCTTACCCGATAGTCAGGTATTTGGCAATGAGGTATCTGGCCAAGTCATTGGCCCCGCTGGCGCGTAAACGGAAGACAAAGCAAGTCAGACACTATCCGAGACCAAAAGCTGGCTAGGGAGCTAGGGATTCTGGATGCTAGTTCTCAAGAAACCAGAGCCTGCTGAACGCACCTTTGTTTGTAGATGAGCGACAAGTTGTAGGCTGTTTCTCGGCAAAGTAAATACTCCGGAGGAACCGCGCGCTTCTGCTCCTTGCTCGTCTCGAAGAACCGAAGCACGCGCTCATACATGGGGATCGCCAAGTGAAACAGCCCCTAAACAACAACGAATGTTAGCCATCTAGTCAACTGTGAGATGACATGCTGGTGCGGTGCCGATTTGATCCAAGCACCACAAACTGAACCACCGGAAACAAAGGACGCACCAGTTGCTGATGAGCGCGGCCGATGTTATACCAGGCCTCAACCTGCCGAATCTCCGACGTGATGTCGCTGGGGGCGGCAATTCGAGTGCGTTCATACTGCTGCAGGAACGCAAAAGCCTTGGCCACGGTGTGTTGTCGGTCGTTGATAGTTCGCTGCATGGAGGCAGACAGGAAGGCCAAGCCGATGCAGAAGAGCGTGAGCGGGTCGTTCGGGTGTTTCTGGTGAGCAAGCGTCAGCTCGCCCACCGTCAGCGACGCAATGTCCCAGGCTGAAGACTGGTGCCCCGCTAGTAGAATGGCGGGATAGCTCTCGGGGTCGTCACGCAGCAGCTTAGCAAGGAACTTCTGATGCCATGAGAACACGCCGGTGATAGCGATCACACGCGAGAACAGGTTCCAGTAGCCCAGGTTGTGCGGGTCCTCCATGATGTTCAGGCGCGCGCACTCGTACGCCATGCGGTTCTCCTTGAACTCCAGAGCAATCACAAGTGCCAGGAACCGCAGCTCGAAGCGCAACGTAGGCTTCGAGATCTTGTCCGATGTGTTCACGTCTGTCAGAAGCTCGATCGCGGCCACGTACTTGCCCAGCTCAGTGAGTGTTTGCGCGACATCGATCACCAAGTTGTAGTATTGCTGCTCGCCCAGCGCACGAGAGATAACAATTTGCTGGGCCACGCGCATGACGATCCCCATAAACGATTCGCGCTGTTGCGAGTCCGTGATATCCACGAGATACTCCGACTTCAACACCTGAAAGCCCATGGACTGCGCATCGCTCTCTGAGATGACATCGTGAGGTTCCGCCAACGGGTTCTTCACTCGACCAGATAAGCGGAACGACGTCTGGCTTAGAGACGTGAGAATGATCGGAATCCCCACTTGGCAGAGAACCTCCGCTTCTCCTGACAACTTCTTGAGATGGCCCCATTCAATCAGCAATTTCAAACGGATCCCATTCTCCATCGCATCGACAGACAGTGACGGATCATGCGCCATCTCCATTCGAGTTTGATCGTCGGCATCCTCGTCCTCATCTTCCGCTTCCTCTTCAAGTTCCTCAGCATCACTGTCCCCATCCCTCTTTGAATACTTGCCGTCTCCCTGTGCAGACGCGGCGTCTTGGTCTTTGTTTTTACGTGACGTGTTAATCCAGTACGGCCGAATAGGCGGCTGCATCGTCTCTGGAAGGTACGTCGTCAGCAACTCGATACCCTTCAGCGGACAGTTTTTCTTCCGTGTAGCTTGCATAGCCTTTAGCATCAACTGCGGATCCACCGCTAAGTCTGACGATGAGAGCTGGTAGGCCAACGCTTTCTCGTAAAACTCTACCGCGACATCGTAGATACCCAGTCGGTCGTGGCATGCCGCATACTTAATCCAAATCTGCTCCACGGGAAACTCTTCACGGCCAAGCAACTGCAGTAGAATTGCTGCGGCCTCGCGGTCCTGGTCCCCCAATGCAATATAAGCATCAGCCACATCGAGATACAAGTCGCCAAACACTTCCACATCCTGAGCGAACAAGTGCGTGAACATGGACTCAGCTGTGGCAAAATCCCGCTCGAACAGGTGACAGATGCCGTACTTTACGGCGATATCCAGCGGCAAGCCACCAGGATCGCCTTCAACCTGGTCAGGGTCTTGAGCGGACGCGTATCGTGCGTGGAGGTGGTGGATTACTTCGATGGCCTCGCGGTATTTCTTCAGTGTAATGTACAGATCTGCGAGCATATTGACAGCGTTGAGCTCGTACTTGGACGAGTGCAGGTTCCGCGTCGGGTCCAGCGTCGCCGCCTTCTCGATACACATTTTCAGTGCATCCACCGCCTCATCCTCCTGTTCGTTGCAATGGTACGCCTCGGCGATTTGAATCCACAGCGAGAGATCGTTCGGGATGAGCACCGTCAGCTTTTTAAACACCTCCGCTGCTCGTCGATTATCGCCCTGTTCCCGGCACAACTCCGCATAGCTAAAGAGCGCCTCCTTGTCCTTCGGGTCTGCACTGCTCGCCTTTTTGAAGCAAAAGAGTGCCTGGTCAAAGTTCTTCTCGTCCTTGGCAATGCGTCCCACCCTCTTCCAGAGCTCTGCATCCTGCGGCGTAAGCGTGCAGGCAATCAGGAAGAACTGCAGCGCTTTGATCCTGTCTTGTCGGTCTTCGTAAATCATGCCCAGCGTGTGGTACGGGTCCGGAATCGTCGGCGCCTTCTTGATGAAGTCTTTCAGCAGCAAAATGGCCTCGTCGTACTGGTGCGACGCGTACAGCATATTGGCCTCGCCCAGCACATTGGCCAGTTCGGGCGGCACTTTTGCAGCTGTGACGCTGCGCTTGCCCGTGGGCCCGCGGCGGCGGCGTCTGCCCCGGCCGCCGCCGCGTCTCCGGCGCTTGCGGGACTTTCCCCACAGCTGGCGCTCGATGTCCGAGTCCGCCTCCTCCACTTCCACACCGTCGTCATCGTCCTCGCTGGATGGCGGCACGTACGCGTCGTCACTCTCGTCAGCAGGTCCTGTACCAGTTATCTTTTCGTCAATAAAAAAAGCTCTGGTTCTTGCAGGCTTTTGGCAACTTTACCGTCAGATTGCTGGAACTCGTCGTCGAGCATGTCCACCTGAGCGTCGATACGCCCCACCTCGTCCTGTGAGATCTCCTGCGCGTCGCCCATGGCCGCTTCCAGCAGCGACCGGAACGACATGGCAGCAATTGGCTATTGGCAAATAAAACTGACTGGGGATGAGCGACGTTGTGTGCTCTACATTAATTGGGACACGTTTTGGCAGAATTTGAATTTGAATTATGGAGGGAAGGCGAGTGAGCGTCGGCGGTGGCGAGCTGTCGTGGCCCGAGGTGCAGGAGATCTGCGCCCAGCTGGAAGGAATGTTCCACGACGACGCGCCCAAGGACGCGCAGCGGCTGCGCGCGCTCATGCAGAAGCGCAAGGACATCGCCAGCACCTTCCAGAGCCGCCAGAGCGCGGCGCACAAGCAACTCGCGCGTACGGAATGGAGATTTCCTCGTTTTGCTTTACAATTAATTGATGAAATCGCTTTGTGATGGTCAGATCTGCGCGCGAACTTGAGCGAGTGGCAGGAGAAGGAGCGCGCGGCCAAGGAGCGCAACGAGCAGCTGCACAAGCGTCTGCAGGAGCTCGAGACCATCAAGAGAGACATGGCCGTGCAGCTGGACCGCTTCCGACTCAACGAACAATATCCTCCTCCAACTTCTTATTGCATTGGATAGCGTGGTCGTTGTATAAGTTTGTGTGCGGATCTGTCGTCGTGGTTCTCCTTAACTTGATTTGTGGGTGCTTTGATGTGTTGGTGCTGCACGACGTCGAAGGAGTCGCTCGACTTGCTGCTAGACAAGTACGAAGAGGCCAGACAGGAACTGCTGCAGTACAACGCGGCCCATCAGAACGACGTCCCAGTGGCCAAGTACGATCGATAAGAATGCGTGGGGTACGACTTGTGGGTTCTAACAGCGTGTGTGTGCAGGAATCAAATGAGCCTGTACGCGTCAGTTACCGGGATCCGATGGGACTTCAGCGGCTCGCAAATTGCTGGAGGTGAGGTGCCAGAGTTGTCGTGAACTGCTATGCTGTTGATATTGATGAACGTTTGTGGGGTGCTGCCGGTGCCATAGATATTCATGTCCCCGTGAAACAGCGTATTGTCCGGTTTGAGATCGACCCGGCAACAGACCATTTTGTTGCTGCGAACGCGTTGTGGGACAAGATCGATGAGGCCTTCGACGATATCGACAGCGACCTGTAGATGGACTCGTACCTGTTCTTTAATGCACTTCACGCAGCGTGTTCCCTGCATCTTTGACGATAAAGGTGGCTTGGCTGGTAAATACTTTCATAGATACTATTAGTATTTGCAATTCCAAGCATCGAAGCCAGCACAAAGAGCGTGTTCTCCAAGATCCGCCACGGCCCCCACCAGCATTCATCGCGCGAACGCAGACCGCCACACCCAACCTAGCGGACCATTGGACGCCGACACAAGCAGAACACCTCACAGCAGATCCGAGATGAAGATGCTGCATTCTGACGAGGTGCGAATCTGGGCAACAATGGCCACAAAGCAACACATTAACGCACGAAAGTGTCTCTATTGACGATTAGAGACTGCTCGCCCAACACCAGCTCTTTTGGTCTAACAACCGCTGCCGCCAGCAATGCGCAGGCACGAAGTCGAGTCCCAGAGCGACAGGAGGTGCGTCATGATGGCCCACGCCACCGAAAACAGGAAGATGACGACGGCGACCGTGCCGATCAGCTTGCTCTTGTTGCCGTTCAGCTTCAGCGCCTGAGCCTCGTGCTTCTGGCGAGGCAGCAAGAAAGCAAAGGCCACAGCCGCGATGTTGAACAGGTACGCAATGATGTAGGCGTACGTGAGGTCCATGTGCACCGCGTGGTCGTCCTTCTTGAGAGCCTTTTGGCCGATCACAAAGTAGCTGTCGACTGACTTGGTGATCACCGTACCGAAGGGCTGAGCAGCAGCAGTGATGGACCCCAGGAAACCCATGGACGTGGCCTCGTGACCAGGTTCAGCGATTTCGACCATGGTGATCGTCGTCGCGTAGTCCACGAATTCACCCACGAACTCTTCAAGAAGGGGGACGCCAAGCCAAAACCATTGGCTACGGTACACGTCCCAAATGGTGAAGAAAGTTGGGAAGGCGTCGACGAACACGGCGAAGAGTTGGGAGAAGATTGCCAAGTACTGCCAGTTCCATTGGAGACCCCACTTCTTGATCGAAAAAACTCCCGCGACGATGAGGATCTGGCTGAAACAAGAAGCCAATCCGTCATTCAAAGGCGTAACACCGGCGTAAATCGACTGGATGTTACTCGAAGCAGTGACCGACACCGCGGCAAAAATCTTGGTGAAATAGCGGAAGATGAAGAGGCGGTAGAAGGGCTCCTTCTGGATGACTTCGTAGATTTCCTTGTAGAAGGCGCCAATGGACTTGGTCTGCTCCACCTTCTCTTCGGTCACGCAGAACCAGCAGAACGGAATCGTGATGGCCGTTGCGGCAGTGCAGATCCACATGATACCGTTGAAGCCGATGGTCCAGGAGAAGGTGCCTCCGTACTCGGAACTGTTGAGACACAGACCGGTCAAGAAGGCAGTGACGATGGCAAGGGCGTTGCGCACCATGAACACGTTCGTCTGGAGGCGACCGCGGATGTTCTCTGGCTCACGTTGAGACAGCTCGATGAAGATGCCGTAGGTTGGGCCGTAGGCGATCACAGCTCCCAAGTTGGCAAGCATGAAGAGGAAGATAAACTTGATGCCGCGGTCCGGGGCGTCGGTGTGCACGAGTGCTAGTTGCTCGGGGGTCATGTCGGCCAGGTCGATGTCTTCCAGCGAGGAGTCTTCGTAGTACGGATCACCTAGCGGGATCACTGCCATGATGAAGCACGCGATGAAGGCAATACCCCACCCCAGGATCATGTACGGTCGTCGACGGTAGCCAAAGATCGGGTAGATGTCCGAGAAAGCCGACAGGAACACGCGCAGCACGCGAGGGATCTTCACAAGCGCCTTGGCCGTCGCAACGAGCAAACCGGACATGTACAGGTAGTTGTTCATGACGGCGTACAGGATGCTCAAGCTCATGCCGTAGACGATGGTGACACAGCAGAAGCTGACGAGAACACCGATGTTGCGCAGCGACCAGATGGAAGGGATGCCTCCAGCTCGCAGAGCGCCGCTCTCAATGTCGCCGGGGATGTTTTCTTCAGGCGTCTTGAGGTCATAGTAGTTGCCGGGCGACTTGGACTTCTCGGCGGAGGCACTCGTGGGCGTTGGGGCTTGGAAAGCCATGATGTGCGACGCTCGGCGTGAAACCAAGAATGAACGAACTGGGGCTCGGCAACCCGGGTGCTGCTCTCATCGGTGAAACACCACCAGAGGAGGCCTTTGGCACAGCCCCATGGCTCGACTCGTGCACGAGTGGGATCACGATTGCCGTGGTGATACCTGCGCCCGACCTTGAGCAGGGGCTCACGTGACAATTAGGTGATCGATGCCCGCGTGCTGCCGACGAATGAAGTGTCGGTGCTGGAGTGGGTGAGACCGGGCACTTGGCCATTACGCGAATAAGATTTGCACGCGGCTGTCGCTGATGGTGGCACGCGCCTCAAGGCTCAAGGCTCAAGGCTCAAGGCTCAAGGCTCAAGGCTCAAGGCTCAAGGCTCAAGGCTCAAGGCTCAAGGCTCAACGGCTCAGCGGGTCACGGCAATCGAAGAGTGCCGCGAGACCCAGCCGAGAGCATCGTGGTTTCAGCGCGTCGCTTTGTCTTGGTGCTTGCTTGGTTACCCACCGGAGTTTCTCTGCGCTGCACTTTGTTAAAAGCTTCATCGGTAGTCCAGTAAAGCTCTCATTGCTGACCGCTGAGCTTCCTGTCGGCATTGGTTTGGGGACGCAGTCTGCATTCAATTTCACGCTGCATCGTTTTGCATCGTGGACCGCCTCAACGACGACATGATGGCGGTAAACCAGTGGCCACCGACCAACGCAGGCTTCCAGCGCGAGCACGTGTCTTCAACCACGCTGCACCACACGATAGCGTGCCGTCGCTTATTGATGCATGCGAAAAAGTATTGTGTGCGTTTGTGCCCACGCCAACTGCTCGTTTGTCGGGTTCACGACGCGCTACATGATATCACACCGCCCACCTCAATCTTTTCACGATCATGTCATGATCGCCCTGGAGGATTGGATCGCGTTGCCTCTTCGAGCTACGAGTGCTGGAGGAAGACGTTTGTGAAGTGCTCCATCCAGCGATTCGGCAACAACGCGTCTTAATCCAGTTCGACCAACCTGCGAATCGATTAACTTCAGGAAAGAGGGCATCACTGGCGATGCGGTGAGCCCTCAGCCGAGAGTTCGTCAATGCGTTGGTGGAACAGCTTACACACATACACGTGATCGCTTACCACGGCATCTCATTGGTTTGATGCACACGCTGGTAGCTGAGACGAAGCCCCGTGCACATACTGAGTCAGTTCTGCTGCCTCCCTCTCCCTCCTTGCTCCTTGAATCGATGATGCAAAGCTGTAACCTGTAAGAGAAACTGGATACAGAACTGCGACTTCTTCCACTAGCCACAGCGTACGACAATAGAAAGACGGTGAAGCCAA
>JAABLK010000711.1:0-18697 GCA_012295415.1 Phytophthora chlamydospora | reverse complement strand
GCCACACCAGGGATCGACTCGAAGTACTCCACCAGCCTGCGGCACTTCTCGCCCAGCTCACCCACGAACACGGTCTCACCGCCACGCTTCAGCAGCAGCAAGTGGTCAAACAAGTAGAACACATCCGACGACGGCTGGTGGATCGTGCACACCACCGTGCGACCGCTGTCCGCCACCTTGCGAACCCCGTCCATGATCACCTTGGCCGATCGTGCGTCCAGACCGCTCGTTGGCTCATCAAGGAAAAGCACGCTCGGCTGCGCGGCAAGCTCCACGCCGATCGTTAGCCGCTTCATCTGCTCCACTGAGCTGCTTCGCACAATCTGGTTCGCAATGTCGTTCATGCCGAGCAAGTCCAGGCACTCGTCCACCGTGTCGTACTTCTTGCTGTCTGGGATGCTGCTGTCCTGCCGCAGGAACGCGCTGAACGTGAGCGCCTCCCGGAACGTCGTCGCGTCTGAGTGGATGTCCATCTGCTCGCAGTAGCCCGTGCAGCGCCGAATGGCCAGGTCGGTCGCCTCGTAGCCGTTGAACAAGATCTTGCCCGTGATTTTGCCTCCGGTCTTCCGCCCAGCGATGACGTCCATGAGCGTTGTCTTACCAGCGCCCGACGACCCCATCAATGCCGTCATGGTGCCAGGCTTGGCGAACCCGCTGGTGTCCTTGAGCAAGTCGAGCGACTCCTTCGGACTGCCAGGCTTCGGCACTGAGTACCACAAGCCCTGGAACGCGATCGTCACGGGCATGTAGTTCTTGTCGCCCACGCCCGCCATCATATCAAGGACAACGGGCTCCTGCGCCGTCGGCGCCGTCTCGTACGCCGAGTTGCGAGGCGTCTTGACCAGCGTATACGCCGTCTCCAGTTCCACTTCATCGCCCTCGTTCTTCTGCAGGACCGTATGCTCCGGGCTCTCGTATCGCTTGTACTCGAGCACGAGACACCCGAGAACCATGAACATCACGTAGCTCAGCACCATGAAAAGGATGCCCGACCACACCCACATCTTGGACGACGGCACGTCGTACTGCTCCAGGTAGTACTCGCCCATTCGCTTGTTGAACTGCGAGCAATAGTCGAGGCCGTCGTACACGCACACGTCGAACTCGGCCGAGCGGTACTGGTTCACGGCGAGCGCGCGGAGACACCAGGCAATGGGGTTGATCCAGTAGACCCAGATGAACCAGCCAGGGATCGTGCTCTTGGTCATTACGAAGCCGCCCATTAGCACAAAGAAGGTAATGGTAAACGTCGAGCCGGGCTTGGCGATGTGGAAGTCGGGCGACAGAGCCGTCAGCAAGAAGAACCACGCCGCGAACACGAGGTTCGTGAGCACCAGCAGGATCAGGTAGCAGGTGAAGGCCCCCGCCGTGGCCGTGAACCCGCACATCCAGTACACCATGGTGCCGAACACGAGGCTCTCGGCCAGAGCCAACGGCACCTGCGCCACGGAGCACGCCAGCACGTACGCCGACGTGGGGAAGAAGTTGGCTCCGCGCTGCTTGTAGAACACGTCACGTGCAGCCATGAACGTCGGCACCTGCGAGACCTGGCCGAGCGCCAGGAACAGGACGGCCTGGAACAGGATGCCCATGACTACCTGCACGTCCGTCGGATCCACTTGCCAGAACGTGCTGGAGTAGATGAGCCCCATGGCGATGACCATGATGGTGCGTCCTCGGATGAACGCTCGGTTGCGCATCGTGAGCATGGTCTGCCGCTTCATGAGGATACGCGTGCTCTGCCAGAACGACCGACGGAACTCGGGCATCGTGTTCATGTGGGTGCCGACGTCGGTGAGCAGTTCGTGGTGGTGCGGTGCCTCCAGTGCGTGCATCATGTCGGCGTAGATGCTGGACTCGCGGAAGATGTCCGCGAACTCGCTCGCTCGTCGTGGGAAGTGCGCTCGGCCACGCGGCAGGTCACCTTCGTAGAAGTACTGCTCGTTGGTGCCCAGATCCAGCAGGAAGTCGGCCACGTCGCGGTCGGGCGGACGCTTGAATCCCAGACTCTCGAAAAACGGCACAACCTGCTCGCGAGGTCCATGGTACATCACTTCACCGTCGTTCATGACCATGACGTCGTCGAACAGCGCGAACACCTCGGGCGCCGGCTGCAGCAGTGCGATGACCACGGTCTTGCGTAGCGTCTTGGCGATGCCGCGTTGCGTATTGATAATGTCAAACGTGGCCGCGCTGTCCAGGCCCGTGCTGATCTCGTCCATGAGCGTCATATACTTCATGCCGAACTCCATCTCGCCAGTCGTCACGCGCTTGCGCTCACCGCCGGAGACGCCGCGAAGCATGCCGTTGCCCACGATGGTGTCTTTGCAGTTCTCCAGTCCAAGCTGCTGGATCACGACGTCCGGGTAGTGAGCGTACAGCGCTCTGATGGCGTCCAGGGCCTCTGCAGTCGCCTCGGGGGTACCCCTCAACAACAGTTCCTCTCCACGCTTGGATGCGCCGTCACCACAGAAGGCGTGCGCGAACGCAAGTGTCTCCTTCACCGTCAACGTCGGGAAGTGTGTGTCGCGCTGCGTCACGTAGGCCACGAACTGCGGCAGGCGCTTCATGAGGTCCTCCTGCCGCTCGCCGTTGTACGTCACGTCGCCCTCGATCGTCACGTTCTTCTCGAGCGGGAAGCGGCCGCTCAGCACCTTCATGAGCGACGACTTGCCGGAGCCAGGCTGGCCCAGCAGGAGCGTAATAGTGCCCGGCTTGAAGACGCCGCTCACGTTATTGACGATGATCTTCTCAGCCGTGTACTTGTCCTTGTGGAGCTTGGTGACCGCCTTCTTGACGCTGTTGTAGAGCGTGGGCAGGTGCGCCTTGGGGTCCGAGTGCGTCGAGGCGAAGACCCTGGCGGAGATGGAGAGGTCCTTGAAGCGCACCTCCATCTGCGGCATGGTCTTGCCCATGGCGGCCTCGAGCTTGTCGGCGACGAATCCGTGGAGCGCCGTGGGTCCGTGTGCCATCAGCGCGTCACTTGACTCCAGGCCCAGTGAAACCTTCTCCGCCGTGCTCTCCATGGTGTTTTGAAGAGTGTAGATCGCTTTTGTGTCCGACGCAGAAGATTGGGGAATGACAAAAGACTGAGGCGGGGCGGGCGATGTTCCGTGGTGCTGTCGGTGGCTCTCGGGTAGCGGAAGACAGGCTCGTGACTCGTGCTGATCGCGTTAGATGACATTGTTGGCGAGGATACCCCTTCCGCTTGGGCTCCGATGGCTTCAGGTCGTGCTCGAGGCGATTGCTGTCGCGAACGAAATTTGCAACTCGCTGATTCAGGTTGCCCGCCATCCTTTAGGCGACGAGTGGTTTAACCCATCGCCTTGAGGCATCCGTTGTCTAGTGCGGTTGCAGCCTCTGATGCAAGGGTGAGGCCACACACTCGACGATGACAGGATCGATATCCTGTTCAGCAGAGCTCCGATCTCGCCAGTTGGTGACCCGTGCACGTTTAGCCGATGGTTGTGCGCACATCTCAGCTTTTCATCGTTCCAGAACCCCCTGTCGGTGACGGTCCCTCTTTCGCCATCTTGCTGCTGTCAAGTGAGCGCGTATTCGCATCACCTTTTACGCGGATGGAGCGGGCCGCCAATGGGGACGTGGTGCCCGTGCCCACGTTCGACGTCTACCTGAACCACCGGGTGTTCCACTCCACGCACAAGCAGTCCGAGCCTCTAGGTGCCCATGAAGCCCAAGAGCTCAAGCCGCGCCAGCACCGAGCATCGCGGCACGCCGCAGGAGTTTTACTTCCCCTACGCCTTCATGACGGTGGAGGGCGAGGACGAGTGGGTGGCCAACGTCCACATCATCAACACCCGCAACATGGCGCCGGAGCGCTCGCACCACTGTCTTGAGTGCCCCTGCACGCTTCGGATTTCACTTCTGCTCCACGGCGACTTGAGTTTTGTATGCCGGTTCACTCCACTTCCCACCATACTCAACGCAAGTGTAAATTATCACACACGTGTTGCTCGAGCAGCATTCGAGCTTCTGGACCGCGCGCAATGGTGCTGACCTCCGTGGCGCTCAATGCGGCGATCCTCATAGCCTCCATGGCCTTAGCAGCAGGTGCCGTGCTGCTACTGGCCTGGATCCGCGCCCCCATCGTTGAGGCCAAGAGACTCGCAGCGGAGCTCGATCCCCCGCAGGAAGCCACGTTCGAGGACCCCAACGACGGCCACAAGCTGTGCGTGCTGCAACTACTGCTCCCCATCGTGGTGTATTACTCCCCGTGCATGAGCACTAATTTTGTGTCTTGTGTCCACTTGGAAGGCTGGAATTCGGCTCACTGGGCGATGAGGAGGCCGACGTGGCGCTATCTGTGGTGATCCCGGCCTACAACGAGGAGCAGCGCATTTTGGTGACCATCAAGGACACGGTGGCCTTTTTGGACGACAAGAAGGCAACAGATCCACAGTTTTCGTACGAGATCATCGTGGTGGACGACTGCAGCGCGGACGGCACGGTGGATGTGGTCATGAAGGAGGTGAAAAAGTACTCGGTGCAGCGTATTCGCCTGCTCAAGCTTCAGAAAAACCACGGCAAGGGAGGCGCCATCCGTAAGGGCGTGATGCGTGCTCGTGGAGAGCGCGTGCTGTTCGCGGACGCGGACAATGCGACGGAGATCCGGGACTACGACAAGTTGGCGGCAGCGATGGACGAGGCGCAAGCTGCTGGCAGCAATGGCGTTGTTGTGTGCGGCAGTCGCGCGCACCTGGAGGAGCAGGCGATTGCCAAGCGCAACCCGCTGCGCAACTTGCTCATGCACGGCTTCCACCTGATCGTGTCGACGCTGTGCATCAAGAACGTGCGTGACACGCAGTGCGGCTTCAAACTCTTCGACCGCACGGCAGCTCGTGTGCTGTTCGCGCCGCTGCACATTGAGCGCTGGGCGTTCGACGTCGAGTTGCTGTACCTCGCTGCCAGCAGCAAAATGGCTATCAAGGTGCCGTGATCGATGCTGTCTGAAGAGTGTGGTGGATGCCACTGAACTAAACTTTTGGATCGCTTGTGTGTTTCGCAGGAGGTCGCGGTGCAGTGGACGGAGGTTCCTGGCTCCAAGTTGAGCGTCATCTCGGCGACGATCACGATGCTGCGCGAGATCATTCTCATCCGTTTGTGCTACACTGTCGGCATCTGGAAGATCAGCGACGGCGGCTTCCGTCTTGCTAAACGAACGTGAACGCGTCCATCAGTGGTGAGGGCTCAAAACTTAAATCTAGGGCTATCTGTTCATGGTCACGTCTTCTGTAGCCGCGTACATTGATGACTCGGGCCAGAAGCTTCTCTTTACGAAGAGGGATTCACACTCAGCGGGCTGCTTTTCGGGGGATCCAGCTGGACGACTGCGGCTTTGCGGTCTGCGGGACGTGCACAAAAAGGTTAGCTTGCAAGTCACTAACGGTAGGACTAACGGCATGCAGCACTCCGACCGTACCCTTGCGCTAACAGTGCCCAGAGAGGGTCGCCTTTTTCGAGGCTGATTGAGATGTTTTGTAACCTCGCGGTACTGCGTCTCCTTCTTCTGGCAAGTATCACCGGAGCTGTTGGGCAGCATGAAGCTTATTCCGCTCCTGCGGTTCATCCTCGGAGACTCCGACTTGTCACGGGCCAGGTTTAGTCTTCGTTCCTTGGGCTCCTGCGATTTCTTCGGGGTACCGCCACTAACCTCCTCCAGCTTTGTTAGCCACGATCTCATCGTTCCTGGAGCTTTGTTCGTCTTGCGGTACTGGGTCCGCTTTTCATTCCACGCCTTCTTTTCAGCGGAGTCGGAACTGCCGCCCCCTCCATCCGCTTTAATTTTCTTCTCCACCTCTTCCAATGCCAGATACTCATTGAGAGTGGTCGTACTCTTCTTCTTCTGCTGCTTGATCTTCTCTATCGAGTCATCCTCTTGAGCATGATCCACGAATTTACTCAAATCGATGCCTGTCCGCTTCTTCTGTTGAACTTGCTTCGGCTCCACAAAGAACTTGCTGATGCTCCTTTCGTGTTTCCTTGGTGCTGCTTCATGCTTTCTGAGTTTCGAGTCGCTGCGCTTTCTTTTCAAAGACGAGGGCTTGTTCGACTCGTACTTCTGCTGGCGCTCGGGTCGCACTGGTTTGTCCTCGGACCGGAATTTTACCGAGGACGTTTCCCCAACGCGACGCTTTCGTGGCACGTCCTTGTCATGAGGTCGTTTGCTCGAGTATTGGTCTGTGTTTTCACGCGGTGTCAACGGTTTTCTTTTCTTCTTGTGTCGCTCGGGTGTTGACATTTTCTCCAACGAACTGCGAGCAGAGCTCGTCGTCTCGCCGCCATCCACTGGTCCCTTCAAAAACATGGTCATGATGTTCTTGCTGCCAGCATTCACCTTCTCATCCTTCTCTTTTGCAAGTTGCTTCTGCGTCGCTTTAAACGCATCCGCCAACCCCTGCACACACACAACGAGCCCCAGTCAAAATCCCGTCCAGCATCAACAAACCCAGCAAAAAAGCCCCAACCTTCTTCAGTCCTGCATTCAGTCGATCTGCACGTGTCTCGCCCTCTACCTCTCCATCCACCAACTTGAACGTCCGCAGCTTCCGCCACTTTGCATCTGCAGAAAACCAAACATGCAGCAGCTCCGTCTCAGTCACTTTGCACTGCTCTCCAGTGCTCCAACTCCCAGCCAGCAACGCACCGTCCGACGAGATGTCCAAGCCGTTCCGGTCCTGCTTCCGCTTGAGCATTAGGGTCAGCGGCAGCATTTCCTGTGTGTCTACACGAATCGGAAAATCGTCGTCCAGGCGGTCCACGCGCAGGACTTTGGCCACGCGATGGCCGCGCGGGTCTCCCGCCACGAACGCCTGGTGGAAATGGTCATAAGGAAACTATAAGCCCCACGCAGAGAGTTGGCAACTGAGATTTGGAGCACGAGTGCGCACCATGGAGAAGTACTCGACGGTGTCGCCCGGGAAGAGCGTCTCCGCCTGCAGCTGCGATGCCGACAGCCCACCCATCGCGGTCGCCGGGGTGTTGCCTTTTTGACTTGTTTTGGCGCGAACGCTGGTCCCCGTTTTGAGGTCGAACCAAAATTCGGACGAAATGCGCTAAAATCAGACGAAATAGCCTAATCCAGCCAATCAGAAGATTGCCCTTGGAAATGATGGGCGTCTATTGAGGTGGCCCACACAATGACACAATTGCTTGGCCGATCTTCGCGGCATGGCGGACAGCCGACGTGCGGATGGCCGCCTCGTTGCGGACGTGTTGGTGCTTGTCGCGTTCGACCACGTGCTGGTGGATGTCGACGCGGACGTTCACATCGCGCGCGCGCTGGACGCTTCAGTGGCCGATGCGGCATGGAGCAACAACAAGAATTCCGACCGTGCGGCCGTGATGGACGATTTCTTTGTGCGTTTGACGCAAGAACGTCCGCAAGTGTCCTCGGAGGACATTCGCAGCGCTGCCGAGCATCTACCTTTCAGTCCAAAATTGGTGGACGCTATTCGCCTTGCGGTGGACGACTTTGGCGCGTCCTGCAGCATCCTGGATGATACTTGCGTCCTCAACGTGCGCAGCTTCCTCCATTGCCACCAACTGGAGCAGCAAGTGAACGAGGTGGTCGCCAACCCAACGCACTTTGAAGACGGGGGAAAGGCGCTGAGGGCGCGGCCTTATCAGGGCAAACACGTAGCCCCGCACGGCTGTGCCAACTGCCCCGCCAACTTGTGCAAGGGCGCGGTACTGGAACGGATGCTGCAGCAGCATCGCTTCTCCAGGGTGTTGTACATTGGTGACGGGGCTGCCGACTTTTGTGTGGTTTCAAAGCTCTCGAGGAACGACGTGGTGTTCGCCCGTGCGGGTGAAGTGGATGAAGTGGTTCATGGGCTGCTACCGCTGCTGAAGAACCAGCCGGAGAAGGTTCAGGCGCAGGTCTGCGAGTGGAAGACCGGCGAGGACGTCCTTGCCTACTTTCGTACCATCTTTAATCAGCAATATCCAGAGTGTCGTGCACCTAGTGCGAGCAAAGCTGTGTTCGACGTTGCCGAAGGCTTCGAGGTGCCACGCCCAATACCCGCGACACCTGGGAATCTGCTGGTGATCTTTGACTTTGACGACTCGCTTGTGAACGAGGATTCCGATGTCTTCGTGTTCGGGTCTTTCCACCCAGAACTCTGCCAGACTGTGTACGAGCGCCACGCCCAGAAGCCAGTCTGGCCAAGCGTTTTTGACGATATGCTTCAGATTCTGAACGAAGAGAAACCCCACGTGACGCCGGACTTGATTCGCGACAGGGTCGCGCAGATCCCTGTCCAAGCGCGCATGCTCGACGCTGTTCGCATGGCAGTGGAGCAGTTCGGCGCGGAAGTCAAAGTCATCAGTGATGGGAACACGTTCTACATCGAGAGCATGCTCGAACACCGAGAGCTGAACGAACACGTGAAAGAAGTATTCGCCAACCCCGTCGAGCTTGAGCTTATGGACGATGGACGCACCAGGCTCCGAATCCGCCCTTACCATGCCGATCACTTGGAACCTCACAGATGCGAGTGGTGCCCTACAAATATGTGCAAAGGCAGCATTCTGGACGCAATTCGCAGCACGAAACCGTACACTCGAGTGATCTACGTTGGCGACGGCACGGGAGACTTTTGTCCTGCGTCGCGCTTGACAAAGTACGTTGAGAATGTTGGGAAGCAAAGTTTGTTGTACGATCGACTGACACTTACATAATGCTTGTCTTACAGGAATGATATGGTGCTTGCGCGGCGTCACCTGGTCAATGGGGATCCGTACGGCTTGTTGAGGCGGATTAGTGCGAACCCGAGTGTTATCCAAGCTCCCGTGGTGACTTGGAGCACTGGATTTGACATCTACCATCGTTTCGCTCAGTTCTGCCCGTCGCCCTACGCTATTCCACGCGAAACCCCGCGAGTTTCTGGCAGCGTACTTGTCGTCTTCGACTACGATTGGTCGCTGATCAACGAAAACTCGGACACCTTCATTTTCCAGCAGCTGTACCCGGAGCTTCTTGCGACTCTGAAGGAGAGGCGCACCAAGCAGCCATCGTGGACGACGATCATGGATGACATGCTCGGTGCTTTGGCCGAGGACAAGCCGGAAGTTACGTCCGCCATGATTCGAGACGCGGTTGCCCGCGTCCCTATTCAACCGCATATGCTGGACGCTCTTCGTCTTGCGGCGGAGCAATACAGCGCCAACATCAAGATCGTCAGTGATGCCAACTCCATCTACATCGAGAGTATGCTGGAGTATCAAGGGCTGGCACAACATGTTAGCGAGGTCATCACAAACCCCGCTTCATTCGAATCGTTGGAGAACGGTCGCAGCCGACTGCATGTCCGTCCTTACCACGCAGAAGACGGCGGACCTCACGGATGCGAATGGTGCCCCACGAACATGTGCAAGGGTCGAATTGTCGACGAACTCCGCCGCGCTCAGCCTTACACCTCCGTGCTGTACGTTGGTGACGGGTCTGGTGACTTCTGCGCAGCTACGCGTTTGACAGAGTAAGCTACTTTGTTGGTTCTGCTTCGTGTGTGAGCTCGACTAACTTCTTGTGCTGTAACCTAGAAACGACATCGTGTTTGCTCGTGCAGATGAGGCCACTGGAAGATCGTACGGCCTACAGAAGCGGATCGACGGGAACTCCAAGCTCATCGTGGCTCATGTGGTGCCTTGGAGCACGGGAGACGACATCTACCGCAATTTCGCGCAGTTCTTCCATGCGCCACCTTCGTCGCGTTAAGCAGAGCAGTAACATGTACTCGTTGCACTCTTTAGTGGTTGTAACTTACAGGATTTAGGCTACGGGTTGCCCTTGTAGCAGATTGTCGTCGCCTTGGTGAAGAAGGAGAGCCCCTCGGGTTTATAAATTGGTTTGATCTCGTCAGGTTAGACGAGCGCCACCGCAGCTTCGGACAGACGCGGACGTCCCAGGAACGCGCGGGCAGCAGCAGTGACGGCCATGCTGTTGTTTTGACGCGCATGACCCATGGCTGTCATTCGAGCCACGGCTCGGAAAGTCGGACGCGCCGACGCACGAGGCGCGTTGAACGACGCGTTGGCCGTTGTCATGCTGTCGCGCACGCGGCCCAGCAACTGCATGAAGCTCGAGGTGAAGCCCAGCTCGGGAGTGAAGTGAAGCAACTCCAGGCGTGAGAGCGTGTAGTGCTTGTCCAGCGGGATCTCCATGTCGTTCAGCATGATGGGCAGGATCGGGCGTCCCTTGTCTTCCGCAAACGCCAACTGGTCCTTCACAAGCTCGCTGTTGACGGTCTTCCTGGACAGCACGACGATAAAGACCTCGCACTTGAGAATCGCTTCTTTGGAGGCGTGGATGCGCTCGGTCATGTCTGCGTACGACTGCGTGCCGTCCAGAAGGCAGCGCACGTTGTTGTCTTGCAGCCGGTCATGCAGACGCTTGACGAAGCTGTGGTGGTGGTCCCCGTGCGAGACGAAGGCAAACTCGACGTTGCCAAGCGTAGCTGGGTCCCAGTCGGTGAAGTTCTCGCCAAAGCCCACCACGCTCGTGCCATTGGCCAAGCGCCGATGACTGCCGGACACGATGTTGGCCTCGCGGTGTTTCTCGATCTCATCGCGCACGCCGTCGAGCAGAAGGCGGAACTGCGCAGCGAACCGCTCGTCGTCGTACTCATACGTGATCTTGCGCTTGTTGGCGTTGTCCACGCTCTTGATCGCCGACTCGAAAGGCACCATCTGCCGCGTGTAGATGTAGACCTGCATCTCGTCCGTGACAGCGGCACCTTCCGGAGAGACTGCGATGATCGGCTTCCCGAGCTGCTTGGCCAGCGCCAGCTCCTTGAGGCACCACTCCGAGATCGGGTAGTCTTCAGTGTACAGACAGATAATGACCTCGGCGTTCTTGATGCCGCGCGCGATCTCTTCACGCCACACGGAGCCGCCTCCAATGCCCGTGGGATCCATCAGATCAAGCCACGAGGTGATGTTGGCGCGCTCAAGGCTGTCGCGGATCTTCAGTGCGAACTCACTATGCGAATGCGTGTAGCTGATCATGACGTCGCGATCGCCGGCGGCCTGTTTGATCTCAAACTGCAACTGCGTCGACGTCGTGCAGTCCACGGGGCGGTACCCATCGCGGTTTGTCTCCATGACGTCTGCGCCGGCGTCGAGCAGTGCCAGAGCGGTACCCTTTTGCTCGCACTTCATGGCGATGTGCAGCGCCGTATCGCCATTGGGAAGACGGTCGTCGATATCTGCACCATGTTGAACAAGGTAATCGAACAGCTCGACGCTCACGTTCTTCGACGACGCCGCACAAAGCAGGGGAGTGTGGTCCCGGTAGTCGCGTAGATTCACGTCGCCTCCTTTCTCTAGGAGCAAGCGAATCACTCCCGGTTTGTTCACACGTGCGGCCCAGTGCAGTGGCGATCGGCCAAATATGTCTTGGAAGTTGGGGTCCGAGCCGGCGTCAAGGAGCATCTTCACAGCTTCTTCTGCGCCGTTGATCGCTGCCCAGTGCAGCGGTGTGCGGCGATGCATGCCTGTATAGCCGTACTCACCCACGCAGTTCGGATCGGCGCCAGTCTTGAGCAGCTTCTTGATCGATGCGGTGTTGTCCTTGGCAGCAGCTTCGTGCAGAGGAGTTAGAGCCACGTCAGCTCCCCATTCCTCCAGCTCATGGGCCACGGGGAAGTTGCCGCGCATGTAGGCCATCTGAAGCACTGTCAACGTGTTCATGTGTCCTGGATCGGGGACTTCGAGGTGGTTTGCGCCGGCTTCGAGAAGCAGCGTGACGATATCGGGGCTATCAGCCACGAAAAGCGGCGGCATCCGGTCCGACCAGTAGGACGCCTTGGATTTGAGGTTCACGTTCGCGCCGTGCTCCACCAGCCACTGGACACCCTGGATCTGGCCTGTGCTCACCGCACAATGCAGCGGCGTGACCAATGTCGTGCGGAAGATTGAGGCGGCCATCTCGTCCTCAGAAGTCAGAGGCTTGGACACGAAGATTTGCGCGAAAGTCCAGAACAGGTCACCAGTTGTAAAGCGAACACGCGACACCTTGTCGTAGCTATCGACGCGGAACCCGGCGTGGTAAAGCAACTGCAGCGCTTGCACGTTGCCAAGGTAGGCGGCCACGTGCATGGGGTTCTTCTTGGAGCGGCCGAAGAGCTTGAACACCAGCCTCGCGTCGTTATACATCTCCTCCGCGAAGTCGGTGCCCAGGCGCTCCCTTGCGTACTCCAGCAGTGACTCCATCTTGGCCACATTGCCCAGCGACGTCTCCTTGTACAGGTGCTTGCGCACGTCGTTGATCACGCGCGAGCGCTCGGACTTGTACTTGCTGCGGCGGCGCTGCAGGCGGGACCGGATGCCGCCCGTCTGATCCGTCTCCTTGAACGCGCCGAGCTGCATGCTCAGGTGCTCCCGGAAGCGCGCGAAGTACGTGAGCACCACGAAGTTGGCCACGAACGTGACGACGGCGAAGACCACATACAGAATGGCGCGCGCGCGGCTGCAGTGGAAGTTGTTGCCCTGGAAAATAGCATAGATGAAGTAGAGGATCACGAGCAGGCTGAAGACGAGCACGAAGACGCTCAGCAGCTCGCAGAACTGGAAGAACACGGCGCGCTGAATCTTCTGGCGACCGCCGTCATCGCGTCTTCTTCGGAAAGGTTCAAACACGCGCAGGCCTGAGGCTGGTAGCCCGATGATCACCAGCAGCGGCGCCACATGGTACACCAGCATGGCGTACACGACGATGGTGTCACACGCGCCACAGTAGCCGGTGTCGGCCACACAGGCTGTGGTCTTGGTGCGGTGGAAGGCCAGCGCGTAGCCCACGTCGCTCACGTAGACGCCGCCGTGGCCCACGTCCCTGGAGGTCCAGAAGCCCACAACGCCCGCGATCCCCAGCGCCGCCACCAGCAGCGTGCTCATGCGCAGGCGCCACGTAAAGTACGAGTTTCGGCCGTAGCCCGGCCCCAGGAAAGTCTTGGGCAGCGCGCGCGGCGATCCGCGCGGCGCCGCGGCTTCGAGCGCATCGCTCAGCTCGCCCAGGTCCATCACGGCCTCGTCCGTGGAGCCGCTGGGTACGGGCGTGGGCGTGTGCGAGGCTTTATCTGTTGAGGTAGCAGGCGCGGCGGTCTGCGAGCTGCGGCGGCTCACGCGCTCGCCGCCGTGGCCCGAGAAGGAGCCTTGCTGCTGCTCCGGCAGGGCGTGGTAGTCCGCGGCCTCCGTCATGGCTCGACGGGACCGGCACGAGTGATGGTCTCTGCGAGGAAGCGGGTGACTTGGCGAGTGAGAGAGCGGACGTCACGGCTGGAAGTTGGCAAGTGCTTATCCAAATCCGCACGACTTGACGTTGAATGACTGGCCTGGCGCTGTGCGAATCACTTGGCAAATGTATGTGCGTTTAGTTTGGCGAGATTTTTCAATGCCGAACGGCAAAGCGGCGGTGTTTTGAGCTGCGACGAAAAGGCCAGGAGCTCTGGCTGGCTGGCGGACAGAGCGAGCAGTGCGCTTGCAGCTTGAGGTATACTGTTGCATTTGAGCAGTGCTGGTTAAGGAGAGCTATTGCGCAGCAAGACCTTGTCGCCTTCGTTTGCCGAAGCTATGGGTACGACGGAGTCCATCAAGGGCAACTATCGTGCTCGCTGATACTTCACTTTCCAGTTTTGGCGAAAGGCTTTGGGTTTGGCGGAGCCCTTCGCGTGGTGGGGATCTTTGGCACACCCTGGGCTTTCGGAGCAATGCTGCCAGCATTGCTGGTCTCTGCTCGTGGTGGTCTCCGACCGGCCAGCAGGCTTTGACGTCAACAGGCTCGTTGATTCAAGTGCTTGCATCAGGAACTGTGGCAGCAAAAAATGCAAATTACAGACAGGCAAGCTACAAGGCCAAACGAACCGCGTGCTTGTCTGACGTAGCGCTCCATCTGTCTGCAATGGCCGAGTACCGCACCATGTTGAAGCGCGTGTCCCACCGAGACCGCAGCAAGACGCCCGCAATACCGCAGTCCCAGCGCTAACATGAGCACCGGCACCAAGCTCCGCTGCCCATTCACCTCGATATGCCACAACCGCATGTTCACGCAAGTTGCCTTTCAGCCACCGCCCGAAAGACGAACGTGTTTTGCGCTTTTTTTTGCCAAGTACCGTGGTCGCTCAATTTCTGTCCGACAATCGCGCGGCCGACGCATCACAAGCAAAAGCGCGCCAAGCTCCAGCCACGCAGCAAGTGAACAGCATGACGGACGAGACGACGCAGCCTAAGACCGAGACGGCGCTCATTGTGGACCCGCAGGCCAAGGCGTCCACGCAGCCGGACGCGGACGCGCCCTCCTCCTCAGGCACGCCGTCGAGCGCCACGAGTCTGGGCGGCCGCGTGCGCAAGACGACGCAGAAGTTCACGTTCGTGGAGAGCAAGGGCGAGGAGCCCGAGGAGTTCTCTCCCCCCACGGGCAAGGGCGTCAAGCTGCGCGACATGGAGTTCGCTTGCAGCAACGTGGAGGCGCTGGGCAAGAAGCAGCACGACATGATCAAGCAGCTCTACAGCATCATGTACGGGCGGCGATTCCAGCAGAAGAACGTACGTGTAGGCGGTGCTGTTGTTGCAATGGATGGAGAAGGCTGACGCTTCTTGTGGTGCAGGTGAAGCTCATTAAGGAGCACATTCTCGACTTCTCGGGCATCGTGGAGCAGGATGAAAAGGTGCGGATGCTGCGATAACGCTGCGCTTGGACTGCCATGGACGCTGACGTTGTGTTTTGCTGTGGAATCCAGTCCCGGGAGCACCTTTTTGCCAAGATGGGCAAGTGGAAGCGCATTTTCGTGCATGAAGTGATGGATCTGCTGGCGGTGAGGGCTGCGCTGTCTGTATTTGGGCTGCTATGTCGTGTATTGGCAATAGAACTCATGCGGCTTGTTGCATGTGGGATTGAGGCATTTAGGTGGACCGCTCCAAGAAGTCCTTCGACGAGGCGGGGAAGCCACACGACAAGGAAGCGCTCATTGACCGACTGATCGACTGGCTCTACAACCCGCAGGAGACGAAGGTGCGGACGCTAACGCTCTGTGAATCTGATGCATGCGCTAACTCGTGTTGACGTCTGTTGGTTTTGCTTTCCAGCTCGGTGAAAAGAAGGCGGCGACTGCAGCGAAGAAGGCAAAGCAGAAAGCGAACAAGCGCACGAAGAAGGCAGCCGGTGCTAAGAAGACAGTGAGGCGAACATGTAGCTCGATGGTTCATGTTTTCTTGGACTACTTTACTCACTGACTGTGGATTTATTCGATCCCTCAGAGCGAGCCTGCGAAGAAGAAGCGGAGGACTTCCAGGAAGACGGCCGCAGCCTCTGACGACGAAGAGAGTGACGACCACGAAGCCACGGAGTCGGAGGGAGAAGAGTCATCGAGCGACTTCGAAGAGGCCAAGAAGCCTACTAAGAAGAGGAAAGCCACCCGTCGGTCGAAGAAGGCAGACGCTGAAGAGAGCGACAACGAGGACGACGCGGAGGGTGATAAGGCAAATAAAGCCATTGCCGAGAAGAACGAGAAGGACGAGGAGCAACCTGCTGCTGAGCCCGAGGAAGAGTCCGCTGCGGTTGACAAGGAGGAGCCCAAGTCGGAGACGCTCGGCGACGACGTGTGCAGCAAGGTGAGGGACATCATCGCCCACGGAGACGCTGAAGAGCTGACAGTGAAGAAGGTAAGCCGATGGAGCCACTGAAGAGGCGATTGTCATGGAGCTGGAGCTAACACTTGTGCGGCTTTTTGTGCAGATCGTACGGCAACTAAGCGCCGACCTGGGTCGCGATATGTCTGCGCAGAAGAAGGCTATCAAGGAGTTCATCACGAATGACCAGGCGGAGATCTAACATCACCTGCGCTTCAAGAACTTCATGGCAGTGATGTAGTCCTACTCTCTGCGTCCTTGTGGTGCATTCCTGGCATCGTCTCGCAGTGGCCTCACGCCGCACCTGACAATGCTCACCAGCGGACGCAGCTTGTGAGTCTTTTTCAATGAAAAGTTGCCTTTTTTGCCATTCAATTGATTGGCCAGAAAATCGCAGTATTCGCTTGGTGATTGGCCAATATATTTCTGACGCCTGCCATTCATCCATTTCGTGACTTGCAGCAACATGGGCAGGAAGAGCAAGAGCAGCGTCAAGACGGAGGCCGCGGAGGAGCCCACGCAACCGGTGCTGGAGCCCGAGGTCGTTGAGGCTGTCCAGGAGCAGGTGAAGCACCAGAACGTGGCCGCGCTGGCCGACGGGTTCGCCCAGAGCGCCGCGTTCTTTGGCAAGAAGGAGTCGTACGCGCCTGCGGAGGTGGAGACGCCCGTGGTGAAGCCAACGGCTGCCAAGACGGTGGGTAATAAGAAGGAAAAGAAGAAGAACAAGAAGAAGCAGCAGAAGAGCGAGGGCGAGGACGAGAAGGAGGAGCAACAGAAAGAGACTGAGGACAAGGAGGACAAGGAAGAGACTGAGAGCGACGGTGCGGAGGCTGAGGACGGTGAGAAGAAGAAAAAGAAGAAGAAGAAACACAAGAAGAAGAAAGCGGAGGATGGAGATGAAGAGCAGCAGAAGGAGGACACGCCCGAGGAGGAGAAGGCCCGCCGCACGGTTTTCGTGGGCAACGTGTCGCTGGACGCCACGCAGAAGGACATCAAGAACCACTTCGCCGTGTGCGGCAAGGTGGAAAACGTGCGGCTGCGGCATCTGCCCATTGCCGGCTGCGCCGTGGGCGAAGCGGGCAATCAGAAGCTCATGATGAAGGTGTGCGCGAACAAGAAGATCCTGACGACGGCCAAGGACAACTGCAACGCCTACGTGACGTTCGCGAATGAGAGCAGCGTTGAGGCGGCACTGAAGCTCACCGGAACGGTACGCACCGCCTGGTATTTGTGGGAATGAGGTGCCAAGCATTGATTCTAATGGTCCGTGATGTCATTTTTTACAGACTCTCGTCCTGAAGAAGATCCGCGTGGACCGCTCCGAGCCTGTCATTGATGCCAAGCGCAGTGTCTTCGTCGGGAACGTGTCCTTCAAGTGCACGGACGAGCAGATGAGGCAGTTCTTCACGAAGCGTCTCCGGACCGAGGAAGAGCCCGAGCCGATCGAGAACGTGCGTCTGATCCGCGACCGCGAGTCAGGCCTCGGCAAGGGTTTCGGGTACCTGCTGCTGAAGTCTCCTGCTCTCGTTGCCAAGACGCTGGCGCTCCGTGATCTCAAGATGGAGACGCGCGAGCTCCGCGTGCAGGTGTGCGGCAAGCGCTTCAAGAACAAGCGCGGCGAGGAAAGCGCCAAGGAGAAGTTCGAGGGCCTCCGCTCCTCTGTGGGTGCGCGTGCACGCATCCACCTGAAGCGTAAGGCTGGTACTGACGACGTGGACCTCGGCACGGCCACCAAGAAGGTGAAGCGTGCCGCCGCCGCCGCTGGCTTGGGTAAGAAGCTGAAGCCCAAGCACGCCGCGCGTAAGGCAGCGAAGGCGGCAGCGGAAGCCGCGGGAAAGTCGTTCAAGAAGCGCAAGCATGATCACAGCGACAGCAAAAAGGCGAAAGCCAAGGCGAAAAAGCCCAAGCACGCCGCTCGCAAGGCCGAGAAAGCCGCGAAGGCGAAGAAGTAGCAAAGCTTAAACAACGTCCCTTTACGAAAAACTATGCATCTCGTAGCGCCATGACACATCACATCGGTTGGCCTGCGGGTTCAAAGGGAGAGAAGCCTGATCGATGTTTTCAAACGCTGGTGCAGCCGCGTCAATCTTTCAACAGGAGCTTTTTGTCAGTTAGGAGTTGGTTCAATCCACTGAGAGCCCCAACAAAGACGAAGTGGTGAAAGCTTCTCACTTTCGAATCGGCCGCGTTGAGGACAGCTTGTTGCGAAGAGATGGTGCTGCTAAACTGCGTGATCGTCGGAGAAGGGAGCCTGGTTCCCGTCCGCACGAAGCATTGGAAGACCGTGGGTGAGCTTCAGGAGGCGATCGAGCAGAAGAGTGAGGCTGTCGCTGTCTCTGCGCAGAAAATGCAGCTCGTCCTGGCCAAGACGGAAGGCGGCGCGTGGTTGCTAGAAAGCGAGCTTGCCGCCCGGGATCTGGAGGATGGGTTAGTGCATCCCGACGTGCGGAAGATGATAGGCGGAGAGAGGAGGTTACTGTCGACGTGGACAATTGCAGACGTGTTGGAAGACGCCAAGATGGCGGCTCCGGCGTCAAAGCAGATCCAATCCGTAAACGTCTGCAGACCGAGCTCCGGCCTCATCCGCGAAAAAGGCGTTGGGACCAGCTGAATGCAGTACTTGACAAGAGCAAGAAGGCGAAGAACGGCTCCACCGCACTCTCTTACGCCGTGTCATGTGCGGAGATCAACCGTGCCATGCCAGTGGTGGACTATGAACAACCATCGAAGCTCATCTCGGACGACAAGCTCGCCCCGTTGTACGGATATTTCCCTGTCTTGGTCAAGGCCTATGGACATGTCAAGCTTGGAAACGAGGCAACACGGCTGCACTTTACCCTGCCTGTGCTAGCAACCGTCTGCGCGCTGTTCGATGGAGATGCGCATCTTGTCACCAACGAAGCTGTTACTGGGATGCGGTTCGAGTTTCTTCTTCGGCGGGGAGGGGTTTGTGTGGGAGTTGTCGCGGCAAAGCGGGGGGGGGGGGGGGGGGGGGGGGGGGGGGGGGGGGGGCGAAAGGGGGGGGGGGGGGGGGCGGGCGGCGGGCCCAGGTTGG